>JANQBS010000438.1:0-23207 GCA_033085395.1 Xanthoparmelia taractica | reverse complement strand
TTAATATCACTTATTAAGTATCGGAGTTTAATAATTACTTAAGCTAATTTCGCCCTAACTTATATATTAACCTAGAAATTTCTTATCTTATTCGTTATCTAATATAAGAAATAATCTATATTATAAGATATTTCTACATATACTAGAAATTCTTAGATTATTTCATAATATTAGTAATTTCTTATCTTATATCTTTATAAGTGATCTAATATAACCTCTTTATAATACTCTTTCATGATATGATATAGTACGATATAATATGAGATATCTTATCAAATATATCAGACCTTTCCGACTCGTAAATATACTAATCTTTTTAAAATTCGTAGACTTCTATCGATAATTTATAAGAGATTTTTTATAAATAATTATATTCTTAATTAACTTAATTTAAGAGATAAAGAAAAACGAGATTAGATTATCTTTCGTATTTAATAAGAAAGTATATAAGACTTTTAAATTATTTCAATAAATATTTATTATAATATTCATCTTAAAATATTATAATTAAAAAGTATGGCTTATTATAAAAACTAATATTTTTAAAGTAAATATAAAAAATATATTTAATTAAATAAATAAGAATAAATAATAATATTCGAATATATTTTTTAACTATAAGTTTAAAGAGATTAAGTCTCGCTAAGATATATATAATAAGAAGCTATATATAATTATATTAGACTTTAAAAATTAAAGATATTACTTATAAGATAATAAGTATCTTATTTATATAATCTCGAATTATAATAATTTATATTATTTTATAACGATAAAAGAGTTTAATACGAAATAGATTCGCTAAGCTAAAAAATTAATTACGTTTAACTTCATAATTAAATATTGTAAAGAGAAACTTAATTCTATAAATATATTATTAAGAAGATCTAATATTATTAAATCGAATAATAGCGAGAATAATAATAATAATTTTCTTTCTATCTTATAAAATAAGCTTTATAATTAGAAATATTAATTTAATTTATAAAAACGTAATAGCGTATCTATTATAATTAAACTTATAATATTAACAAAGTAATTAAACGATATTATCGTTATAGATAGTTAAGTTATAAATTTAAATAAGAGAGTGCTCGATAGATAAACACGTATTCTAGATATTACGATATTATCTTAATTTCTAATTTACTAGATTTTAAAGTTAAAAAGATTTTATTTAAAATTACAAGAATTAATAATAATATAAGAACGCTTTTATTATAAATAAGAAATAACGCTAAAGATACGCTATTAAGTAGAATAAGCTTTCGAAATAAAAAGTCGATAAGAGTAAACTATTAGATTATAATCTCGTAGTCTATATTTCTAATAATTTTATTACGAAAAAAGAGATTCTTCGTATAAATTATAATAATTTTAATATTAGATATTTCTCGCGTAAGCGTATTAATAAGAATATTAGATTTGAATATTATTAATTAAATATAATAATTAAAATAATAGACTATATTCGCACTTACTTCGATTATTAGCGAGTGCGAGTTTATTATTATAAGTCTTATAACGAGCTAGCGTAAATCTTATTAAATAACGTAAGTTTATTTTATATTATAATAATAAATTTTATTATAAATCTATTATCTATAAGAAATTTATATATTAATAAGACTTATAATACTATCTTAATTTTAATAGATAAATTTATAAAGTATACAATATATATAATAATTATAAAAGATCTAAAAGTAGATAAACTTATTAATATTATATAACGAAAGTTTATATTATTACGTAATATAATACGTAACTTAATTTTAGATCGAGACTTACTATTTATAAATAAATTTTAAATAACGCTATACTAATATTTAAATGCGAAACATAGATTTAATATTATATTTTATTCTTAAATAAATAATTAGATTAAGAGATAAAATTAAATTCTCGAATATTATTTACGAATATATTATAATTATAAGTAAGATAATTAACTCGAAATATTATTAATAAGATATATAATAGATTTAAAAAGTACTTTTAAGAGTAGAATCTTAAGAAGAAAAATATCGCTTATTATAAAGTAAATAAAACAATTATAAGATATTAGATCGTATCTAAAAAAATTATAAAAGCGAGTTATAAATTAATAAGTAAAGTATAATAATAGTAATTATAAGACTACTATCTTTTAAGAGAGAGATAAAGTATTATTACGAAGCTTAAATATCTATATCTTATAATTAAAATAGAAACTTAATTATAAATAGCTTAAATCTTTTAAAGTATTAGAAAAAATAAATATATAGACTTATAAGCTAGATCTCTTTATTAGATATAAAAGAATTTATTTTATATTCTATATATCGCTATTAAAGTTATAATATTCGCGAGATAATAATTTAAAGTTATAAATAATCTTAATTAACGAAGAAAAGAAATAAGAAATTAATAAGATATTAAATAAAAGATTTTATAAAAGCGAAATTAAGTATTTAATTAATTAGAAAAACTCTTTATCTTATAAATCTTTATAAGAATTAATAAAATATCTTAAAAATATTAAGAATATAATTAAGAACTTTAAGCGAATAAAGAAATTTTATAAGTTAGTATCTTAGATAAAGTAAAAAATATAATTATTATAGAGAGTTAAGAAGCGAGAGAAATTACGAAAATAATAATAGTAAAGAGTTTATAAACGAAAATTATAACTCGTAGACTTAATAATAATAATGTGAGGGCGCTTTCCAATTGTATTATAGGGCTAAAAATATAACTCATGGGTTCGAGTGCCGCGCTTCATAGAAGGTGCACCCTATTTGCTCATATGAAGCCCATACGACGCACCCCATAGGCACCCGTACGGCTCGGCCTAAGAATTATCCCCTCTTCTAGAACGACGTCCCCGGCGCCCTAAGCGTTAATAACTCTAGATCCCTCTCGCAGGGCGACGATTCTAGGATTCTAATCTTAGTAGTGTCGAAATAATCTCTAAAGATAGGGCTATTAGGGTCTTAAGAATTAAATTCTCGAGTTATCTTCGTTAGATAATATTAAATTCTTTTAACTCGAGAGTAATTCGTTTAAAAGTTTTTTAATTAAAGTCGAGATTAAATTCACAACCTCGCTTTTTACGAATCGACGCTTCGCTCGAAAATAATTAATAATCTCACAAAATTTCTAATTCGAGTGTAATCGAGAGTACTCTAAAGTACTTAAATTAATTAAACTCGAATCGAAGCGCGATACTATTGTAAGAACGCTTTTCAATTGTATTATAGAGTTAAAAATATAACTCATGGGTTCGGGTGCCGCGCTTCATAGAAGGCGCACCCTATTTACTCATATGAAGTTCATACGGCGCACCATATAGACACTCGTACGACTCGGCCTAATAAATAACTATTTATAGCTCGTAGACTTATATATATATAATCTAATACGTCGTAGCGCTTAATATAACGTAAAAAAAGATAATCGTAAGAATCGTATATATAAGCAATACTATTTAATATTAATATATTTATTCTCTTAAGCTGGAAAGTAAATTCTCTTATTAAGAATAATCGTTAAAAGGTAACGAATAATAATAATAACGATAGCGAGATAATAAAAAGTAAAGCGACGACGAGCGAAGACGACGATATATATAGTTACTACTTCTATTAATTAAATTCTTATATTTATTAATTAAAATTATCTATATTCTTAGACTCGTAAGACGTTACGAATATCGTTATTAGCGATAATAATAATATTAAAATAAAATATAAATAGAGAATTAAGTATTTTCTAATATTTACTTTTTGATAGATTATAAGCCCGATTAGTCAAGTAAGAAAGTATTCGAAAAAAAACTCGAAAGAATTTCATTCTATAAAAAACAAGAGTCGCGATTCGAATTCGACTATCGTATAAATCACATTAAAACTAGATAACAAAACCGCGACACGCTAATTAACTACGCACTTAGCTTTCGTAAATAAAAGTTAAATTTAAAAATTCTCACTTCTCTCTTTAAGAGTCGTGTTGAAATAAAATATAAATAGAGAATTAAGTATTTTCTAATATTTACTTTTTAATAAATAATATATATAATAGCTTAGATAACGACGAGAACGAGATTTAAAACGTAGAAATAATTCTTATAAGAGTATTAATCGTATTTACGCTAACGCGAGCTAGCTAATAACGCGATGCAAATCGCGCGAGAATTATTTGTTAAAGCACGCACGTAGCGCACGTAGATAGAGATTTAACACGTATTAGCGCAATTCCTTAATTATATATTATTTTTCCTCTTAATTAATATATCTTAAAAGACGAGAGAAGAATCGATAGTAGTAATAGAAGTAGCTATTAATCTTATTAGTTAAGCACGTCTTTAGAGTGATTTAAGATACTTATTAGTAATAGCGATAATCGAAGCTATAGTAATAGTAGTCGAGAGAGCAAAAGTAGAAATAATAGAAATAAGAATCGTAGAAGTAAAGATAGTAGACGAAGTAATAGCTATAGCTTATAAGTTAAAATTCTCGTATTATTATTTATTTATTTATAAACGAAGCGATTGCTAGAATCGCGACGACGAGAAGTAATTAAGATAAATATTATTAATATTATTAATATACTCTTTATAAAGTTCGCTTTTTTTCGTATTTAATTACGTATATCTAATAAGCTCTTACGTATAATTAGAAAGTATCGCGACGAGCTTTGAAAGTAGAGTAAAGTATTTTTTAAAATACTTATTATAAGTAAAGTTAACTTAGCTAAGCGATTTTAATCTCACTTAACTATTATCTTAATTAATGTATACGTCTCGCTATTACGATAATATATAGCTCGCTATCGTAATACTACGCTAGAAATAATTAAAGACTAGATAATAAATAGTAAGAAAAGCTTAGGACTTACTAATATTAATATTAATGTTAATATTATTATTATTACTAGAAAAGAAAACAAGTAAGATTTTAAATCTCACTAGCGTGATTTTCGCGCTATTATAATAATAAAATAATAGCGATAATAGTATATTATAATAGCGATAATAGCATATTATACTAGAATAATAGCAAGTACGTATTCTATTAATTAAGATAACGATATTCATAGTCGCGCTATTACGATTTTAGTATATATCTATATTAAAATAATTAAGATAGTCTAGACGTAAGTAATCTAGAGTTAATAGCGCGATATATAATAGTCGAGACTACGTTATAATTAATAATAGCTAGTAAATATAATTCTAATAAACTCGCAAGCACTTAATTATAATACGTAGTTATAATAAAATTTAAGAATTATATCTTTTAAGAAAAAAAGTAATTATAAAAATAGAAGTACTTAGCGTAGACTAATAGAACTCGCTTAACTCGCTTATTAGATTATAAGCTACGTAGTAAGAACGAGTATCTAATATATCTAATAAAAGTCTTAAATACTTACGAATTTTCTTTTCTTTCTTTCTTTCTTAGCTATTAGTTCACTTAATAATCTAGATAATTATTCTAATATCTACGTTTATTAACCTCGCTAATTACCTAGCTACTACGTAGCTTTATTAAAAAGAGATCTTGCTATCTTATACTTTTAAACCTATTTAGAGATTATAAAAAGATATTTTAAATAAGTTAAAAATTCGTTATAAACGTATTTATCTTCTAATAATAAACTTTATAGATTAAAATTTAATCTAATATAAATATAATTACGAGTCGGAAAGGTCTGGAATGGTCTGGGATATGGGGTGTCGATATTATACCATGGTATGATATAATATTGAGACCATATTATTTGATTTTTATGGGATGGTCTGAGAGACGTGCTGGTATCATGGAATGGTCTAAGAAATTTCTGATATATGTAGGGGTATCCCATGTTATATGCAGGGGTATGGGAAATATACTATATATAGAAGAAGTTACTCTATATAGAATCATGCGAACGTATTCTACCCATTATTCTAGCCATGACTTGAATTTCTAATCTTAATCAAGCACCTTTCACTCATCTTAAGGGTCTATTAATTCTTGACCAGTGGAAAAGCTTAGAGTCTCAGATCCCAATAATGGCACGTGTGGCTAGAGATATCTTAGCCGTACCTGGTGGAGCTATAGCTTGTGAGCGATGTTTCTTATGGGCTAAGCGATTATATAATGATTAAAAAAGCTATTCGCCTTCAATCTTTCGGGCCTTAATAATGATTTCTTATGTAGAATATTAATAGAATAGTTGCGAATGGGATGCACTAAACTTAGAGGGAGATCTCAATATACCACTTGAAGCTAGATAGACTAATTAAAAAATTCGGAATTATTAGGTAGGGGAGATTTCTAATGTTAATTACATTAGTAATAATAATAAAGTACTCTCTAAATCAACTTAAGTAAGAAATTAATTCTTTCTTATTGAAATTTTATTTATTAATTATTCTTTAATTGAGAGAAGAGAAGCGAACGCAAAGTGATAAAGAATTAATCTTTATAGATTAAAGACCTGCGAAAAGAGTGAGAGATAATTTAAAATTATTCTATAAGTGATTAGAGAAGAGATCGGCTTGGCGATCTTACATAGATTGCAATTTAAGAAAATAATGTATTATAGTTATTATTCTAATTATTATTTATTAGAATAGTTATATTTACTTAGCGAGATTAAATTAGAAGGAAGTTTATCTTAATATTACTTATTAAGTGTTGGAGTTTAATAATTGCTTAAGCTAATTTCGCCCTAACTTGTATATTAACCTAGAATTTTCTTATCTTATTCGCTATTTAATATAAAAAATAATCTATATTATGAAATATCCCTATATATATTAGAAATTTCTTAAATCATTTTATGATATTAGTAATTTCCTATCTTATATCTTTATAAGTGATCTGGTATGATCCCCTTATGATACCCTTTCATGGTATGGTATAATACGATATGGTATGGGATATCCCATCAAATATACCAGACCTTTCCGGCTCGTAAATATAATTAACGTTTAATAACTTATAAATAAAATAATATTTCGTATTTAAAATTCTTTATTCTTCTTTATATTATTATTAACTTATTTTAAGAGATTTAAATATCTAATAAATTATTTTATTTTATATATATAATTAATTTAATCTTAATATATAAAATCGTTATTATATAATAATTTTATTAAATATTAATCTCTAATATATTTTTAATATATTTTTAATATCTTTATTCTCTATTTTTTTATCTTTATTAATTATTTAAATTAATTAAAAATCGTTTATTAATATATTATTATTAACTATCTCTAATATATTAGAATTCTATTTTAAAGTATTATAAGATATTTATATTATATAAGATTTATCGTAATCGCGAAAATCGTCTTAATAGCGTTTCGCTCTTCGAGTTTAACGTAAGTTATAAATTATATAAATATATTTATAAATTATTAATTATATATTAAATAAAAGAAGAAATTATTATTTATATATTAAAGATATTTTATCGATTAAATCTAAAGTAAGAGAAGAGAAAAGAGAATATTAAATTTTATAAATATACGATAAGTATTTCTTTAATATATTTATAATTCTTTATTAATATATTAGAAAAATCTTAATAATCGCGACGTCGTTATAAATTATATTAGAATTTATAAGTTTAATAATAAGATAATATTTATTATAATATATCTTAAAATATTTATTAATATAATCTAGTCTTTTAAAATTATTATAACTTCGATAAAAAAAATTATAGTAGATATAATTAACGTAAATAATAATAAATTACTTATAAATTAAATAAAATTAAAAAATTCTTAAATAATTTATTAATATATTTTAAATCTATTAGAGTATTTTATTTAAGTAATAATAATTATAAATAAAGAGTTAAGTATAAAAGAGTTTCTTTAATTCGCGTCTAAAGAGATTTATAATAAATTAAAATTAAAAGTTTAAAAGATAAGTTAATTAACTTCTATTTTAATTAAAATATTAATATATTTCTATTATATTAAACTTTTAAGTTTTAAGTAGATATTATAAGCGTCTATTATATTAGAGCTTAAAGTTAGAGATTTCTATAATATTATCTCTCTTCTTCTCGTTATTTCTATAAATATTCTATTAAAAAATCTTTTTTTAGAAATCGAAGTTTAAAATAAGTATTTAAAAGCTATTGATAAAAATATTAATATATTATTAATATATTTTAAATAAATTAGAAATTGAAGTTAAAGATTAGTTTTATAAGACACTTATATCGTATTAAATTATATCTTATTAATAATTTTCTATTAAATTAGAAATTAAAGAAATCGACTCTTTTTTTTTTTAAAGACTCGTTAAAATAATATAAGTTCTTTTATTATATTAGAGATATATTATTAATAAATTTAATTCTTTAAAATTAAAATAAAAGAGACTCTTAAAATAAAAAAGATCGAAAAATATAAATTTTACGCTATTAATAAAATAAAGAGTTAGTAGTTTATTTCTAATTTACTTTTTCTAATTCAATAAATTATAATCTTTTATATATCTATTTATAATATATTAAAATACTTTTAATTATTAAATTATATATATATTTAAAAATCTAAAATAAAGTCTCGAGAGAATATTATTTATAGAAAGAATTATATTACTTCTAAATAAATACTATTACGAATATATTTCTAAAGCGTTAATAATATATTCTAGTTCTTATTAATTATCTAATAATAATTTTATAAAAAATTTTAAACGTTTTTTTAATTTATTAGAAATTAATTTAATTTAAGATATTATTAATTATTCTTTAAGATATTAAAAATATATTTATAATTACTTAAATAATATTTTATTTAAAGACTTTATTAATTATCTTTTAAGATATTTAAAAAATATTTTAAATATATTTAGAATCGATTTATTATATAATTACATTAATTATTTTTTAAGATATTCGAAAGATATTTTAAATATATTTAAAATCGATTTATTATATAATTATATTAATTATCTTTGAAGATATTTAAAAGATTTTTTAAATATATTTAAAATTAATTTATTATATAATTATATTAAATATCTTTTAAAATATTTAAAATATCTTAGAAATCTTTTTCACGTTATTTTATAATATAAATTTTACTACTTATCGTCTAAGATATTTAAAATATTTTTAAAACGTATATCGAATAGAATCTATATATTAATTATCTTCTAAAATATTTAAAATAAGTTTAGAAAATCTTAAATATCTATTTAATCTTAGACTACGCTAATTATATATATACTTAAATAATATATATATTATAAGAGCGAAAGTACTTAGCGTAGACTAATAGAACTCGCTTAACTCGCTTACTAGACTATAAGCTACGTAGCAAGAGCAAGTATCTAATATACTTGGCGAAAGTCTTAAATACGAGTCGGAAAGATCTGGGATGGTCTGGGATATGGGGTGTCGATACCATACCATAATATGATATGATATTAAGACTATATTATTTAATTTTTATGGAATAATCTAGGAGACGTGCTAATATTATAAAATAATCTAAAAAATTTCTAATATATATAGAAATATCTTATATTATATATAGGGGTATGGGAAATATACTATATATAGAAGAAGTTACTCTATATAGAATCATGCGAACGTATTCTAATTATTATTCTAGTTATTACTTCACTTTATCATCACGTTGTTAAGTATTCTAGCTATTATTCTAGTTATCACTTCACTTTATTATCGCTATTATTATTACTTTACTTTATTATCACGTTATTGAGCTGAGCTCTAGATAATAGAAGAAAGAGTAGAAAGAAAATAAAAGTACACGATAAATATCTCTTAGAAAACGTGATATTATAGATAAAATTAATATTATTTATTAATGCTTCTAGATATCTATCGTAATAATATTAGAATTAATTTATTTTACAATCGGAAAGCGAGAAAAGAATACTCTTATTATAAGTATTAAGATTCTATAAAAATAAATTTATCTTATAATTAATTCTAGTAATTATTCTAGTAATTATCTGAGCGTATTGAAATTTTATCGATTTAGACGCTAATACGTAGGGTTCTCGATAACCTTTTCACATTAGATAGTACTTAAGCTAATTTCGCCCTAACTTATATATCAATCTAAAATTTTCTTATCTTATCCGCCACCTAATATGAGAAATAATCTACATTATAAGATATTTCTACATATATTAGAAATTTCTTAGATTATTTCATAATACTAGTAATTTCTTATTTTATATCTTTATAAGTGATCTAATATAACCCTCTTATAATATTCTTTAATGGTATAATATAATACGATATAATATAAAATATCTCATTAAATATATTAGATCTTTCCAGCTCGTAGTCTTAAATTATAGGCTGGAAAGATCTAATATATTTAGTGTAATATTTTATATTATATCGTATTATATTATATCATGAGAGGGTATTATAAGAGGATTATATTAGATTACTTATAAAGATATGAAATGGGAAATTACTAGTATCATGAAATAGTCTGGGAAATTTCTAGTATATGTAGGGGTATTTCATAATGTAGATTATTTTCTATACCAGGTGGCGGATAAGATAAGAAAATTCCAGGTTGGCATATAAGTTAGGGCGAAATTAGCTTTTTTAATTATTATATAGTCGCTTAGCCCATGAGAAACATCGCTTACAAGCTATAGCTTTATTAGGTACGACTAAGATATCTCTAGTTACACGTGTTATTAATAGAATCTAAGACTCTAAGCTTTTTCACTAATTAAGAATTAATAGACTCTTAAGATAAATAAAAGATACTTAATTAAGATTAGAAATTCAAGTTATAACTAGAATAATAAATAGAATATTAATCTTCTCTTTTATATTACTAAAATTAATTATTATTTAATACTTCTATCGTTTTTTCGATTTTATTAATAATTTAATAACCCTAAGTAATTAAATAAATTAAATGCACTAATAGTAGTAGAAATAACTCGCCAAGCCCTAGGTAATTGCGGAGGCCTTTCGTAACACGATATCAAATACGATAGCGAGCTTAGCTCAATAACGTGATAGTGAAGTGAAGTAATAGTAATAACGATAATAAAGTAAAGTGATAATTAGAATATTGATTAGAATACGTTCGCATGATTCTATATAGAGTAACTTCTTCTATATATAGTATATTTCCCATATCCCTACATATAACATGAGATATCCCTATATATATAAGAAATTTCTTAGACTATTTCATAATATTAGCACGTCTTCCAGATTATCTCATAAAAATCAAATAATATAATCTTAATATTATATTATATTATGGTATGATATCGACACTCAATATCCCAGACCATCCCAGACCTTTCCGACCCGTATCTTAAATATTCACGAATTCTCTTTTTCTTTCTTTCTTTCTTAGCTATTAATTTATTTAATAATTTAAGTAATTACTCTAATATCTACGTTTATAAATCTCGCTAATTATCTAGCTACTATATAGCTTTATTAAAAAAGATCTTACTATCTTATAGTTCTAATAGCTTCGTTCGCACGAAGCTACTTAATTAATTATAATAAGTAACTCGCGAGTTAATTCTATTAACTTACAAAATAAAAATATCTTATTATTAATTATTAATAACGTTTTTAATTAAATAGATAAAAGTAATAATTACGAAGACGACTCTTATTAAAATATATCTACTTTATAATTAAGTTATTAAAATATTAATTATAATATTAATACGAATTTAACTAATATTATCAACGAGAATAATAATCGTTAGAGTATTATATTTAATAACTCTATACTCGCTAGCGAAGATTCTCGCCTTATAGACTTAATATAAATTTAATATTTTTAACTTTTAAAACTTAAAGCTAAGAAGTAATTAATTATCGAAAAGTTTAAGTTAATCGAAATATAGAATATATAAGAATATCGTCGCGAGCATAGCGACGATTACTATCGCGATGAGAGTCGTAAGAAGATAAGCGTTATTAAAGTATTTAATACGTAATATCTTAATAACTATAATTCGACGATTATATTTATTCGAGATTACGAGAATTATATCGTCTTAATATCTTATAACGACTTTTAAATAAACGAAGAAAAGACTTATTAATTCTCTATTCTCTTAGTCGATAGTAAAAAATAAATTTAAAAAAATACGTGAGATACTATATTATATAATATCGAAGAATTTATTTAAGAGAAGTATAAGAGATAATACTTAAATTAAGTTCGTAACTTAATTATTAAGTTTTATAATATAAGTCGCTAATTAATTAAAGCGACTATAAGAGACTTATAATTAATTATAAGCTTTAATAATTATTTTATCACGCTATAGTCGTAGCGAGATCGCTATATAATCGATATAAAACGTATAGAAACCTACGAGATAAAGTAATATAGAAAATTTCTTTAAAAGCAATAAAGAAGATAACTTAATCTATTATTTATATTACGCTATTATAATAATATTAGAATATAGAGCAACAACTATAAAGAATAAAAGAATTATCTACTTTAAATAAGACTCGTTTTAGCGATAAGATAAATAATTAAAAAAGCGATAATAAATAATATACGAAGTCTAAAAAATAATATATTAAGAATTAAAAGAATTAAAAGAAGAACTCGTTCTCTTCGACGTTATAAGACTTAAGATCTACGCGAATTAAATTCGAAGAAGACGACTCTAATATTAAATATAGAAAGTCGATATTGTCTCAACTACGGGTCGGAAAGGTGTGGTATCTGTTGAACATAGTCGTTTTTAACTTTTTTTTAACTTTTTTTTAAAAAAATTATATCTTTTTAATCTATTTATAGAATTTTATAATTATATAAGGATTCGCTTAAGCATTTACGTATTTTTATAATATAAAAAAATATTACGTAATATATTTATTAAAAACCCAATGGGAGTATGGGATATCCCATATCTTTCGATATAATATTCGAAAAACTAGTCCCATACCATCAAATATACCACACCTTTCCAACTCGTAGTCTCAACTTCTAATTTATTAGATTTTAAAAGTAAAGAAATCTTATTTAAATTTATAAGAACTAATAATAATATAATT
Organism: Xanthoparmelia taractica; assembly: GCA_033085395.1. Classification (NCBI taxonomy): domain Eukaryota; kingdom Fungi; phylum Ascomycota; class Lecanoromycetes; order Lecanorales; family Parmeliaceae; genus Xanthoparmelia; species Xanthoparmelia taractica. The sequence continues at coordinate 10,157 of JANQBS010000438.1, read as the reverse complement.
ATTTAAATTATAACGTAAGAACGCTTTTATTACGAATAAAGAGTAATATTAAAAATACGCTACTAAATAAAATAAGCTTTCGAAATAAGAAATCGATAAATATAAACTATTATATCGTAATCTCGTAATCTATATTTCTAATAATTCTATTATAAAGAAAGAAATTCTTCGTATAAATTATAATAATTTTAATATTAAATATTTCTCGCGTAGACATATTAAAGAGAATATTAAATTTAAATATTACTAATTAGATATAATACTTAAAATAGTAAATTATATTCGCACTTACTCTAATTATTAGCGAGTGCGAAATTATTATTATAAGTCTTATAGCGAGCTAGTATCGATTTTATTAGATAACGTAAATTTATTTTATACTATAATAATAGACTTTATTATAGATTTATTATTTACGAGAAATTTATATATTAATAAGACTTACGATACTATCTTAATTTTAATAGATAAATTCACGAAGTATATAATATATATAATAATTATAAAAGATTTAAAAGTAGATAAACTTATTAATATTATATAACGAAAGTTTATATTATTACGTAATATAATACGTAACTTAATTTTATATTAAGACTTACTATTTATAAATAAATTTTAAATAACGCTATACTAATATTTAAATGCGAAACGTAGATTTAATATTACGTTTTATTCTTAAATAAATAATTAGATTAAAAAATAAAATTAAATTCTCGAATATCATTATTAAGTATATTATAACTATAAGCAAGATAATTAACTCGAGATATTATTAGTAACTACGTTCGTATATAATAATAATATTTACGTAAGTATAAATAAAATCTTATAAGAATTATTAATAAGATATATAATAGATTTAAAAAATACTTCTAAGAGTAAGATCTTAAAGAGAAAAATATCGCTTATTATAAAGCGAATAAAATAATTACGAGATATTAGATCGCATTTAAAAGAATTATAGAAGCGAGTTATAAATTAATAAGTAAAGTATAATAATAGTAATTATAAGACTATTATCTTTTAAGAGAAAGATAAAGTATTATTACGAAGCTTAAATATACGTATTTCACGATTAAAAAAGAAACTTAATTATAAATAGCTTAAATCTTTTAAAGTGTTAAAAAAAATAGATACGTAGACTTATAAGCTAGACCTTTCTACTAGATATAAAAGAATTTATTCTATATTTTATATATTACTATTAAAATCGTAATATTCGCTAGATAATAATTTAGAGTTATAAGTAATCTTAATTAATAAAGAAAAGAAATAAAAAATTGATAAAATATTAAATAAAAGAATTTATAAGAGCGAAACTAAGTATCTTATTAATTAAAAAGACTTTTTATCTTATAAAGCTTCGTGAAAATTAATAAAATATCTCGAAAATATTAAGAATATAATTAAGAATTTTAAGCGAGTAAAGAAATTATATAAATTAATATTTAAGATAAAATAAAAAATATAATTATTATAAAGAATTAAAAAGCGAGAAAAATCACGAAAATAATAATAATAGAGAGCTCGTAGATTAAATTTATAACTCGTAAATTTAATAATAATAATTATTTATAATTTATAGACTCACACACGTATAATAATTTAACGCGTCGAAGCGCTTTATATAATAAAAAAAACGATAATTATAAGAGTCGTATTTAAATTTAATTATAGTATTATTTAATATTAATTAAAACGTTCTATTAAGATAAAAAGTAAATACTTTTATTAAAAATAATTATCGATAAATAAGAGAGAATAGCGATAGAGAAAAAAGAAGTAGCGATAGCGTTATAAGCGCGTAAGACGCTTACTTTTATTAGCTAAATTCTTAAATTTATAAATTAAGATTATTTTATTCTTTCACGTAGCGAGGCGAAGGCGAATAAATAAAAAGATAATTATAATTATAAATATCGTAGCTTAATAATAAGAAGAAAGAAGATTTAATACGTAAGCGTGCTAGTCGCGAAAGTAGCGATTGTATTTACGTTAACGAGAGTTAGTAAAAGATATAAGATATATCGCGATCTAATTACGCGTAAGAGCGCGAATATAATGAAGATAAATAGAGACTTAGTACGTATTAGTACGAGTCGGAAAGGTGTGGTATATTTGATAATATGGAATCAATTTTTCGAATATTATATTAAAAGATATAGGATATCCCATACTCTTATTGGGTTTTTAATAAATATATTACGTGATATTTTTTTATATTCTAAAAATACGTAAAAAGCTTAAGCGAACGCTTATGTAATTATAAAATTCTATAAATAGATTAAAAAGATATAATTTTTTAAAAAAGTTGAAAAAAAGTTAAAAACGACTATATTCAATAGATAATATATCTTTTCAACTCGTACGTATTAGCGTAATCTCTTAATTATATATTACTCTTTCTCTTAATTAATATATCTTAAAAAATAAAAAAAAGATCGATAGAAATAGCTATTAATTTTATTAATTAAGTATATCTTAAAAATAATTTTAGATACTTATTAATAGTAGAGATAGTCGAAGTTATAATAGTAATAATAGAAATAATAGAAGCGAGAATAGCGAGAGTAAGAATAGTAGAAGTCGAGATAGTAGACGAAGTAATAGCTATAGCTTATTAGTTAAAATTCTTATATTATTATTTATCTATTTATAAATAAAGCGATCGTTAGAATCGCGACGACGAGAAGTAATTAAAGCGAATATTATTAATTTTATTAATATACTTCTTATAAAGTTCGCTTTTTTTATATTTAACTACGTATATCTAATAAGCTCTTACGTATAGCTAGAAAGTATCGCGAAGAGCTTTTAAAGTAGAGTAAAGTATTTTTTAAAATACTTATTATAAATAAAGTTAATTTAGCTAAGCGATATTTAATCTTATTTAACTATTATCTTAATTAATGTATACGTCTCGCTATTACGATAATATATAGCTCGCTATCGTAATACTACGCTAGAAAAAATTAAGACTAAATAATAAATAGTAAAAAAAGCTTAATACTTACTAATATTAATATTATTATTAATATTATTATTACTAGAAAAGAAAGTAAGTAAGGTTTTATATCTTATTAGCTTGATTTTCGCGCTATTATAATAATAAAATAATAACGTATTATAATAAGATAATAGCGATAATAGTATAATATAATAGCGATAATAATATATTATAATAGCGATAATAGCGTATTATAATAGCGATAATAGTACGTTATAATAGCGATAATAATATCTTTTAATAGAATAATAGCGAGCGCGTATTCTATTAATTAAGATAATGATATTCGAAGTCACGCTATTACGATTTTAATATATATATATATATTAAAATAATTAAGATAGTCTAGATATAAGTAATTTAGAGTTAATAGCGCGATATATATTAGTTGAGATTACGTTATAACTAATAATAGCTAGTAAATATAATTCTAGTAAATTCGTAAATACTTAATTATAATATATAATTATAATAAGATTTAAAGACTAAGTCTTTTAAGAAGAGAAATAATTATAAGAGCGAAAGCACTTAGCGTAAACTAATAGAACTCGCTTAACTCGCTTATTAGACTATAAGCTACGTAATAAGAATAAGTATCTAATATACTTAACGAAAGTCTTAAATATTCGTGTAAGATAGTAAGGTCTTTTTTTAATAAAGCTACGTAGTAGCTAGATAATTAGCGAGATTAAGAAACGTAGATGCTAGAATAATCGTTTAAATTATTAAGTAAATTAATAGTTAAGAAAGAAAAAAAGAAAAAGGGGATTCGCAAATATTTAAGACTTCTATTAAGTATATTAGATATTCGCTCTTATTACGTAATTTATAGTCTAACAAGCGAGTTAAGCGAGTTCTATTAATCTACGCTAAGTGCTTCTATTCTTATAATTACTTTTTCGCTTAGAAGATTTAATTTCTAAATCTTATTATAACTACGTATTGCAATTAAGTGCTTGCGAGTATACATCGCGCTATTAACTCTAGATTACTTACGTCTAGTCTATCTTAATTATTTTAATATATATATATATATAAATCGCAATAGCGCGTTTACGAATATCGTTATCTTAATTAATAGAATATATGCTCGCTATTGTTCTATTAAAATATACTATTATCGCCGTTATCTCATTGTAATATACTATTATCGTCGTTATCTTATTATAATGTATTATTATTTTATTATTATAATAGCGCGAAAACCACGCTAATAAGATATAAAACCTTACTTACTTTCTTTTCTAGTTATAATAACAATATTAATATTAATATCAATACTAGTAAATACTAAGCTTTTCTTACTATCTATTATTTAGTCTTTAACTATTTCTAACGCAATCTTATAATAGCGAGACGTATATATTAATTAAGATAATAGTTAAGTGAGGTTAAGATCGCTTAGCTAAGTTAACTCTATTCACAATAAGTATCTTAAAGAATACTTTACTCTACTTTGAAAGCTCTTCGCGATACTTTCTAATTATATATAAGAACTTATCGAATATACGTAGTAATATATAAAAAAGATCGAACTTTATAAGAAGTATACTAATAATATTAATAGTATTCGCTTCTATTACTTCTCGTCGCCGCGACCCTAATAATCGCTTCATCTATAGGTGAATAAATAGTAATACGAGGATTTTAATTAATAAGCTATAGCTACCTCGCCTATCGCCTCGGCTTCTACTATTCTTACTCCTACTTCTACTACCCCGACTTCTACTTCTACTACCTTGGCTTCTACTACGCCTAATAAGTCGAATAGTGAAACTATAGATTAGTATATCTCATGATCCAGTCTTTATTCTAGATGCATACGCATATACGAAGAATATATATCTTCGAGAGCACTATATATATAAGTTTTATATTATTAGTTAACTCTTTATTCGAATTCTTCTTACTTAGAGTAATCGTATTCTTTTATAATCTTTATTCAACTAATTCTAAATTATTAAATATCTACATATTAAATTAGCGTATATTCTTCTTATCTTATTTATATCTACACTTATTTAATCTTTATAATTATCTTATTCTTCTTACGTTATAACTATCGCTATTAGATACTTTAAAATATTTAAGAAAATCTTTAAAAAGGTCTTTAATAGACTTAAGACGCTCGTAAAGATTATTACACTCTCTTTCCTACGGGTTGAAAAGATGTGATATCTGTTAAACATAGTCGTTTTTAACTTTTTTTTAACTTTTTTTTAAAAAAATTATATCTTTTTAATCTATTTATAGAATTTTATAATTATATAAGGATTCGCTTAAGCATTTACGTATTTTTATAATATAAAAAAATATTACGTAATATATTTATTAAAAACCCAATGAGAGTATGGGATATTCTAAACCTTTCGATATGATATTTGAAAAACTAGTCCCATACCATCAAATATACCACACCTTTCCGACCCGTAGTTCTTCGACTACGATAATCGAATTAATCGATAATAAATGCAAGATTAGTTCTAATATTTAGTAGAATAAGTACGGATCGGAAAGGTCTGGAATGGTCTGGGATATGGGGTGTCGATATCATATCATGGTATGGTATGGTATTGAGATTATATTATTTGATTTTTATGGGATGATCTGAGAGACGTGCTGGTATCATGAAATAATCTAAGAAATTTCTAATATATGCAGGGGTATCCCATGTTATATGCAGGGATATAGGAAATATACTATATATAGAAGAAGTTACTCTATATAGAATTATGCGAACGTATTCTAGTTATTATTCTAGTTATCACTTCACTTTATTATCACGTTATTGAGTATTCTAGTTATTATTCTAGCTATCACCTTACTTTATTATCGTTATTATTATTACTTCACTTTATTATTACGTTATTAAGCTGAGCTCGCTATCGCATTTAATATCGTGTTACGAAAGGCCTTTATAATCACTTAGGGCTTGGCGAGTTATTTCTACTGCTATTAGTGTATTTGATTTATTTGATTATTAAAAGAATTACTAGCACGCTAACTATAATAGTAATCTACTATTTACCCTACGATAATAAATTCCCCTCTTCTTTCTTCGCATTATAAAAAGAATTTACGATTATTCTTTATAGTTATATATTCTTAATAATCTTAATAACTTAAAATCGTTTTATAAGTGATTAGGGAAGAGGTCGGCTTGGCGATCTTACGTAGATTACAATTTAAGAAAATAATGTATTGTAATTATTATTCTAGTTATTACTTATTAGAATAGTTATATTTACTTAGCGAGATTAAATTAGAAGAGAGTTTATCTTAATATTACTTATTAAGTGCCGGAGTTTAATAATTACTTAAGTTAATTTCGCCCTAACTTATATATTAATCTGGAATTTTTTTATCTTATTCGCCACCTAATATAAGAAATAATCTATATTATGAGATATTTCTACATATATTAGAAATTTCTTAAATCATTTCATGATATTAGTAATTTCCTATCTTATATCTTTATAAGTGATCTGGTATAACCCCCCTATGATACCCTTTCATGGTATGGTATAATACGATATGATATGGGATATCCCATCAAATATATCAGACCTTTCCGGCCCGTAAGAATAAGTATTATTACGATAACTACTTTTTAATAAGCTTTAATCTTAATAATCTTCTAAGATATATATAATATACGCTATAAGTGTTTGAATTGCCTAAATTTTTACTACTATTTCAAATGCAAAAGCTTATTAGATTAGACGCATATTAATTATAGGTTTGAGAAATCGAAATAAGACAGAGGGTCGAAGGATGGAAATTTGTAGAATATGCCTAACAGGCCATAGATTAGATTTGTATAGCGCAGGAATTGCCTAAAAATAAAGACCAGGAAATGAGTCAATATCGGAGTCGAGACTTTCTCTTAGAGTCACGATGTGAAAAGCGATAATCGATAAAATGAATGAATCTGAATAACCCGATAAATCATGGTAAGCTACGGACGACGACGATTTCAGCGCCATCGTAGGAGACTTAATGCAGTTATCTTCTAAATTACTGTTACCCTAGACTCGTCGAAAAGATTCTATGAAAAAGTTTATATCTGAGAGAGATTGAGAGCGTGAATTGATAAGCAGAGAGATTAAGAAGAAGAGTTAGAAATGAAATACTTAGAAAAGAAATAAAGGGATTAAAATTAAATTAGTTAAAGAAGTTAGAATTGACTCCGAAGGATAAGTACTGGAAATCTATTGTGAATAAGGATTTAAAATTAGCGATAGGAAAGAATGTAGCCCGAATTGGAATACAATAGTAGAGTGCCGTTTTTGAAGCCGCGTGACGAAAGTTCCGCTTAAAATTTCTTGGTATTCTTGGTAACTAGAGGGAGATTCTTACATATAGTACCGGCCTTGTTCATAAATTAGCGCAACGGAAATTGCGAGTCACTTATTGATTAAGTAGCATCGATATAGTATTATATACTACTTCATCTAAGCTCTTCTATCGTCTCTCTTTTATAGTAAAATATAATAAAATACACGTTAATTCTTTTATGTAATTCTTTCAAGTGCTATAACGATATACTAGAACTTATCGATATTATAGATATCGTTAATTAATCTCGTTGAACGAGACAATACTAAGATTAGTCTCGTTCGAAGAATTAGCCTGGCCTTACAGTATCTATAAAACGCCAAGCAAATGTCTACGAGCCGTGTTCTTCGCGTGTGCAGAGTGGATATAACTCACCTTATACGCAAATCTCCTGTCACGATGAACGCCGTTGATAAAGTTTATTATATAATTGTAATAATCGCCTCTAAAAACTAATAGCGCGAACTAGAATGCTTCGAATCGATCTTATGCGGAATATAGTCTCGATAACTCGAGCGTCTTCTTAATTAGAAAGATGAATAGTCGATTAAGAGCTTCTAGAAGAGCTCTTAAGATATAATGAATCTAATCGGGGAGAATTATAGCGCTAGGTGAAGATATTATTGTAGAAGATATGGCGCTAGTATCGATCGTAGTATTCGTTTAGACGATAAGAAATTCGTAATTAACTTTAGTAGTTAAGGTAAATACGATAAGATTAAAGAGATATATAAATAAGCATTGACGTTAAGAAAAAGAATATTGGGAAAGAAGTAATTAGATACGCTAACGAGCGTTTACTATCTTATTTATTTATTATATTAAAAGAAACGATATAAGAATATAAAAGTATTTTACGATTAAGTATACGCTAGATATAAAAAGACACTGAGAGAGAAGTACTCGACTACTATAGTATACTCGCGATATTATTCTTCGATGCTTAAAGAAGAGAAAGACTAGTAAGATTTGAAGATTTATCGATCTAAAGAAGAAATAGTCGCAAAGAAGTAAAGACTTATACTCTGTAGCTATAGTAACCTTTGCTTATTAATCTTTTTTATAAATTAAAAATAGAAATAATCTTCTTCTTATCTTATTTTATCTTGAATTTACTATATAAGTCTAATTAGATGCACGCGTTTTAGACTAATTCTTATAAAATTACTTTAGAAAGCGTTAAAGTTACTTATTCAAGTCGATTCTAAACTATACGCGCTCTTTTTTTTTTTTTTTTTAATAATAAATAAATTAATAACGATATCTTTTATAGAATAGGATAGTAATAGAACTATTATCTACGTCTATACTTTGCGCGCTTAAAAGAGCGAAAAGTCTTTACGATATTTAATCTATATCTATATAAGAGTAATTCTATTTTAAAAGCAAAATGCATTTATAGAATAAATCATATAGAAGCGATGTGTTATTCCGATCACGAGACGTTCTTGATTCCTATAATCTAAATCGACTATTGAATTTTTAGAATCATTGATATCGCCACTATCTCTAGTGATTCGTTATCGTCACATTATCATCTCGCGTTATCTATATATTCTATATAGTTCAGAAGGCTAAGACTCTTAGAGTGAAGTCATTAGCCTATAGAAGTATTATAGTGTTCTAGATAAGCGTGCGGTTAGTAAATCCTATGTTGTAGGTAATTCGTATTTACATTAAAGGATCGAGAGCCACGTCGATATGTTCATGCCGTCTAGCCTATTAGCTACATCCCTTTTTCGCCTATGCCAGACGGGATATATAATTCACGCGAGCCTCAGATATTTTTCTTTTGAAATCTTCTCTATCGTCGCCGAGTAGATATCTTCGCTATCGGGCGAACCGTACGTGTAAAGTTCACAACTATTTAAACTTCATAATATCTCGCTAAGATCTTTTTTAGGTCATGAATTCGAAGTTCGCTTCTTTACTTTGATATTAATCTTTATTATAAATAATAGTAACTCGTAATTAATATTAATATATAATTTCTATATTAAGAGTATTATATAAATGTTATCGATAATCGCGATATTATAATACTATTATAAAGCTAGTATACGAAGCTTCATATTAAAGAGCCTTTATTTTTCTTATACTTATTTTATTATTATCTTCTTAATTTCGAAGAAGTTAGAGTATTCAATAAGATAAGTTAATATAGATTTCTAGATATCTTTATTACGAATCTTAAAGTTAATGCGAATCGTTATATTATTAAATATATTCTTAAGTCGAGCTTCTAAGCTTTCAATCTAAATATCTTCTCGAGATTATAGATTTATATCTTACACTACGTCGAGTAGCTCGTCGAGCCCGATTCTTTACTAATTCTCTAATCTTCTTTTATTCTTTAAATTTAATTATTCTTATTATTCACGCTCTTATACTTACTCTTTCGATTTCTCTTAATATAACTTTCTTAGCTTAAGTCTCTATGATCTCTTCTAATAATCTTTTCTAGTCTAAGTTAATCTATTCTATTTTTATTTAGTTTTTTTCTTCTAATATAATTTTTCTTATTTCTATTTATTTAACTTCTATTTTTCGAGCTCTAGTAACTCTAAGTTTCTATCTTTCTCATTTCTATCTCTTTAACTCTTATCTCTTTAACTTCTATCTCTACTCTATTATATTATCTTTTAAATATAATTCTTTCAAGAATAAAGATAATAACTTTTTAAAGAACGTAGAGTAGATAGATTTCCAAACGAAGAAGAATATAAGACTCTCGTACGGGTCGGAAAGGTGTGGTATATTTGATGGTATGGGACTAGTTTTTCGAATATCATATCGAAAGATATGGGAT
>JANQBS010000437.1:0-23245 GCA_033085395.1 Xanthoparmelia taractica | reverse complement strand
CTCTCGGGTAATTACCCCTTTAAGCGTAATTTTACTTTGAATCATTTCTTTTGAATCAGTTGCTAAACCTGTCTACTGCCCCTCTCAATGTATACGGCTGATACACGCCTGTTGCCCGAGGTCAGCCTTACACAGCGCCATTATATCCCCCTCAACGGTAAGCCGGCTAAGCACAAGTCAAGATAATCCGATCACAGGGTAAGCCTGAAGCGCCGGAGGTCTAAAGTCAGCACTATCAGTCGAGATAGATATTAGGGCTTCTTAATGCTTCATACCTAAGCATGACTCTCAATTTCTGGCCTTGTGCGTCTACGGTATGCGGCCATCTCGAAGGCCCAGGGCCTAGCAGGCTGGTCTAGAGAAACAATCGAGTGTCCCAATTCAGAAATTATCCCTCTTCCTCCAACAAGTGGCTTGCTTCCAGCTCGCTACTTACTTTTTCCAAAAAAGTTGAGACCAAAAGCTCTGATGACAAAAGTGTAAAACCCGCGTTTAATATCGTACAGCGAAGTCACTACCGATTTCCGAGGCTGTGCTAGTCATGCAATCCTACAGTCCTCCACCGCGCACTTCAATTACTTCAAGTCCCAATGTCAATGTGGCAACGAGGCATACCTAAGCATGAAGCCGAGTTGATATGTTATCCACAGCAAAATCATTTGCATCAGCTTCTTAAGGCGGAATGAAATCGTTATACTACACAACCTTGCATTAGCATCGACAAAAGAAATGACTGCATGGTCAGTAGAGAGCGTGAGACCGGGCTGATAAAGAAAGAAAAGGCCGTCTGCCGAAAGTAGGTCAGTCAACTGATAGAAATGTCAGGCTTGAATACGCACTGTGTTGTACTGAATCTTCAAGAGGGGTTTGGACCACGTCAAGCAACGTCCAGAAAGACCGATGAACTGGTACTCGTATTATAGTAGTATTGTGGCATTATGGACCACGCGCCCATGTGGTCTGTTCAGAGGACAAATATGCGACTGTCTGTCGTGAAATTGTGATCAATGAGCCTTTGGACTTTGGCACTTAAAACTTGGGTTCAACGCCGTGTAGTTCCAGCTGGCAGCCACGATGGGGGCGCTGAGCTTATTAGATTAATTTCAGTCTTCAGGGCAGAGTTAAGAAACCCAAAGCATCTATTGTACTCTGGTATGGACCAAGGATATAAAGCCTGGATGGCAGCAAAAGCAAGGTAATCAATCAATCCTACACACAACTATCTTCTACACCAGCATTCAACGACCGTCTATGAACCGCCGCCCACACAAATTTACCACCCAGAAAATGGACAAAAACAAGCTCAACCATTGTATCAGCGCCATTAATGTCGAACTCAATACATGTAGTATGACCACATCAATACACCCATGTTACATCATACATCCCAGCTCCCTCGCCTTCTCAGTCGTTTGAATCTACTCCCCTAAATTCAACGAATCGGATTATAGAAATTAAACCTACCCCTAAGATCGTACTTCCTCTTCAGACCCCTCAACCGCTCTAGTCTCCACGGCTCATACCCATACGGCATCTCGGCCGTCTAATCGGTAGACGCATAATTTACATACGCATTAAGCGTACGTCCTGGCTTATGGCCTGCATGAAGCAGAGCACGAGCTTGGTGGCTGTAATCATATGCTACGGCCGCGAGGGCAGTATCGTGGGAGGCCACTTGGAAGTGTAAGAATTTTGAGGAGGCGTTGGATGGAATTTTCTTGTAGAGGGTACGTACACAAGCACATGATTCTCAAGATGTGCATACGCTGGACTATCAGGTTCAACCGCCTATGGCTTCCGGGGGTATCCTTCGAATTGGACGACGGATGCCGAAAATGCAAGGTATTCGATGACCATTTTCTTGTGCAAGTTATAGACGGCGCGGTTGGTTGCGATGTTGTATGACTGTAAACCAATGGGGACCAAGTAGTCGCTAGTTCCTCACTGACAAACCTCATCTGTGACCCCTGAGCCGGCAGGGTGGGCTACGCCGAGGTAAGGCACAGTCTCGTTTGTTGCAACAAAGGGATGAAGTGCATAGAATGGTGCTAACATCGGTGCTGCATCGGCAGTGGGGCTACCGAACACGAAGGAGAAGGCGGTCACTGGCTGAGTGCGTGGTGCGAAATTAGCTCATCAACACCTCCCTGAAGCAAACAGTCCGGAGTACCCACTTTGGTAGCGCTTATCTCAGGGTTTAGAGTGTATAAACTGTATGTCACGGTCTCTTTTGGCTGAGTGCCGTTGGCACCGACGATATTCAATTGTTCGAAAACTGCTTCCAGCTTGTCGTTTGTAAAACATATGGAAGTCACATACCATCCGGGGTACGGAATATTGCAACCCTTTTTTTTTTCTTTTTTTTTTTTTTTTTTTTTGAAGCAGATGACGATGCCGAAAATATACCGCACCTTGCATGCCCAGTATAGGTCAGCATGAGAGGGTTCAGAGACCGCGATCATTGAGCCCCACGCCAAGACGACATCCATCTCAATGATATTGTCCAGTACTCAATCATAATAGCCTTCATAACGTCCAAATCCACCACCACGTACGGAACTCATAGTACCGTGCCCGCACATACCCCAGAAGCTTGTGCTTGGTTAGCAATGTCGGCGTAGACATGTGATAATGAGACCTACGGACGTGAAAGTTTGCCACGATCCCAGAGGTAATTGACAACTTGGTCCTGATAAACACCACCACAGATGAGCGCAGAATTACCATCATCGGAAATCTCCCACGCTGTCTAACGCGCGAACGTATATTCCAATGCCATCTTAAACCGTCGACAGTGCTACCGCAGTTTCATGAGCCTTGTTAATCGCCAGGAACGGTATATTGTCGATGTCCGCAAACCTGACCTACTCTCTCTTGTTAGCTCCTTCGAATCTTATACCGGGGAAAGTTGAGTTCTAACATACAGTTGCTGCGACATCCTGATCTATCGCTGGTACAACAACGACAGACAAGTTTGACTCGGTAATTGCGGCCTACCTTTCCGTATCGTTAATTTAGCCATGACTGCCCGGAAAAAAGATCGAAGAATACTTGGATTAAGGGCGTCCGAGCTCTTGCTGAATAGTTGGCGAAAGCTTTGAGGTAATAATAGCGTAGGTCCAGAATGGATTGAGAGTGGGCTCTCCTCAGCGCGGATATACTCGGTGGCAGTCGAGTAAAATTATCACTACGAGTAACACCAAGGGGCGACGAAATGGCAGCAATGATGAGAAGGAGGTTAAGAATGGCTAGGATGGTTCGCAGATAGATACGCATCGTGATGTAGGTCCAAGAGTTTGGGACGAGGGTCTGCCGGAAAGGAATACTGTGGAGTGTTTACGTTATAGAGAATGGATGCTAATTCTCAAGGGCTTGGGTAGCTGGCGAACGGTTTCTATATATATCTAAGGACCTAGCTAGTAGCCATATGAGCTCCACCCGTGGTGACACCGGCATTGCCGTTGATATGTTCCTTGACCACATGTGCAGGAATAGCGGGTTTTCCGGATATTTGGATTCGGAAGTCATGCATTAGATGGACCCAACAAGGAAAAATCCCTAATGTTTTGCTGCCCATGGAAGGTCTTTGGCATTTGCATAAGGGTGACCTGACTAGTCACCGCAGAAGCAAAACTCCTTTTTGTTATTGATTATCTAAAGCCACCTCGAAATCAGTGTCTTGCCTTCTCTTCTGGGGTTTCAGCTGGTTTGGGGTCAGACAGGGGTCCGTCGGGGTTGGGAGGGTTGACTCGGGGTCAGAAAGAAATTCTGGCGCCGAAGAAATCCAGTCGTATGTGCCTCACACATTCGAGGCATATGATCACATATTCACAGCCCTTCACAACGTGATTCTTACATATATTTCTTGCAAGAAATTCTTCGGTGCCGGCGAAAGGAGTCACGGTCGGCTGCGTTCATCGTCAAGCAATGCCAAGTACTCCTGTGCGCTAGCGCTATAAGTTGTCAACGCCAGCCACGTGTATATTCGAGATTCAGACGTCTAGTATGCAAGATTTGGCTAAAAACAGAGAGCTATCTTACGTGATCGAAATGTCAGTGTAGCAACCAGAGAGTTTAGAGGACCTTTTGGGTCTTCGGCTTGGCAGGCCAAAGGAAGTCCCGAATGGCACGCCTTTCTACTCGGCGATGGTCAGTATCTGACCTTGGGCGATTTCAACGCATATGCTGATTATATGCTTCAGACTTTGATGAGATATGACCTGATGTTGGCATATTTGGAGCACACGGTCAGTATAACTGGAGTGTTCTGTTTCATAGGTTAGGGTTCGGTTAAGGGGAGGACCCGGCCGTGCTCGCCGAGGGTCGCTGAAAGCATATGCGCCTGAGCTGGATATATGACAGATATAATCTTCGACCAATCAGCGTACTAGTATAAACGACCGCAGGGTCAAAAAGCATTTCTGACGCTTCAGCCCTTCTGATCCTGGCAGAAACTCTTTCTGACTTCTGCCAAGTTGCAACCCGCGCTCGAGCTTTTGTAAACGGAAGGTCTTGTTAGGGGAGTACTAGCCAAATGGAACTGACGACGCCAATAGCAATTACTCTGCCTTTCCTAGCCAAGACCACGGCGGTAATCCATAGTTCTCCAAGAAAGAAGACTTAGATCGACACTCTTATCCAGGTGCCTGGCGTCCACGAAGCACAGCCGCGCATATCAGGGCGTTACAACCTGCTGGCATTGCAAATCGTTTCAATTCACCATTTCGTTCCAAGATTCTTACAGCACCAGTGCCTCACCGATCGAAGAACGTCTCCGAATTGTGCCAGGAGTGAGTAGTGAGAAGGCGGGGCTTGACGCATTAGGAGTCTGTCCTGGAAGATAGATAGTGCACAAACTATCGTGAAGGGTGATCCCATTTGACATTCTGTGGACAGTTCCTATGGTGTAGTATTTCCAACTGGGAAAGGCAACATGGGGTAGCCACGCGTAGCCATATGACTTGTCGCAGGTTGAGAGAGGCGTCAGAAGGATGAATGTCTGATTGAGGACCAAGTCGATGTTAGCAGCCTTGCAATATTCCAGGAATCCCTAGGCATTAGTTGAGGCGAGCCAAGGCACTAGTCTCCGCCGTCGACCACGCTAAAAGCCCTCCGGCTCTCGATGGGGGCGGACGCTTATTATCTCCCTACCGAGGCTACAAATCGACCAAGTTACATGCACAGATAAGACTATCATGGCTTCAATGTTCCCAGAGGAGCTATCATTGACCTTGCTGGACCAAATCCCATGCAGGGCTCTCCAGATCCGCCAACTACTCTCCCTCCTATCCGTTCGTCTTCTCATCCGTCTCATTGACAGCCAGCTAATCACTCTCAGCTCACCCTTCCCAGTCCCTCCACCATTCTTGTCCACGGCGTTGAAGCGACAGGGAAGAGTCAGACCGTCAAAGCAATTCTGGATGCCATTGATACCCCCTCCGCCATAATTCGATCCCAAGAATGCATCACAACCCGACATCTGCTCGAACGCACAATCGCGATAGTAAAAGAGGAAGTGTCGGCGCACGGACAGCTCGAGGAAGCCCGTACTCTGGATGGAAGATGTGAGAGCATTAGCGCCTTCGTAGTAGAGCTGCAGGATCTACTCGCACGAAAAGAGAAGTTCATACTCGTCTTCGATGGCATCGACCGCCAGCGCGAGGCAGCGCCAACCTTGCTCCCTGCTATTACACGACTTGGAGAAATAGTATGGTCACACTAACCCCAAGGCATTCTACTTCTTCACTGCTAACAAACCCTAGCTACCCAACCTCACCACCATCCTCATTACCACAACCCTACACCCGCACCTCCTCCACCACGCCGGCATTCCACACATTCACTTCCCCCCGTACACACGCGCTGAAACACTTTCTATACTCTCCCGTATCCCGCCCTCGCTCCATGCCAGCTCATCCTCATCCCAATCGCTAAAAGACGACGATACGCAATGGCTCTGGGCACGTTTCACCGCTGCGGTATGGGACTCCCTAGGCCAAACCGCTGCAAGATCCATCCCCAAATTCCGCGACGTGTGCACGCGCCTATGGCCACCCTTCATACAACCAATTCTAGACGGCCACTACGGACCGCGCGAATTCTCGAAACTATTAGTGAAAAATCGAGCCTTATTCCAGAACGAAGATGCCCTCATCGAAAGCATAGTACCCACCAACACCTTCTCAACCACCAACAAACTAAAAAAGCGTTCGTCCACCCCTTGTATTCCCCTGTACCCCGCGAGCGCCGCACGCTGACTAAACAACAACAGAACCCACCTACACCCTCCCCTACCACCCATCCCACCTCCTCATATCCGCCTACCTAGCCTCCCACAACCCACCAAAAAACGACATAACCCTCTTCTCCAAGACCTCCCTCTCCAAACGCCGCAAGCGCGGCGGCGGCACAGCACTAACCCCCCACCGCGCCTCCAAACACCGCACAATCTCCCGAAGACTACTAGGACCACAGCCGTTCCCTCTGGAAAGATTATACGCAATATACCACGCCATTTTGCCCCATGCGTATACGGGCGGAGGAGGAGGAGGAGGGGCGGATACGATGTGCCAAGTCGCTACGCTCGCGAGCCTGCGGCTGATTGTGAAAGCCGGGGGTGGAGGTGGAGGAGGAGGGGACGTGTTGGAGGGGGGAGGCAAATGGAGGGTGAATGTTGGGTGGGAGTTTGTGAGGGGTGTGGCGAGGGGTGTCGGGTTTGATGTTGAGAATTATCTTATTGATTAGATAGAAGAAGAAGAAGAAACCCTTGACTGCATTCTACACCATCCATCTTCCACATCACTGATCCGGCTCCCCCATTCCTCTGACCAAAAACCCCCTACCCAAAACCCAGAAGAGAAGAAAAGCACGCACGGTCCACGAGTTTCTTGGCCCCCCCCCTCCCCCCTGAACCCCACATCACCTCACCTCACCTCACCCTCCTCCTCCTCCCTTACCGCGCCTCCATCATCATCCCACCCCAGTGCAGTGCAGGTCAATGCCAACAACTCCCTTCCCCATCACCTTACCGTCTAAAATCCCCTTCCCCCAAAACCCCCGACCCCTCATCCCGTACAAAAAAAAAAAAAATCAATGTCGAGGTGCAGCTAGCAAGACCGTACCTGAAAGAAAGATGTAGAATGGTACGCCACCATGATACGTGCAGATGCTACGTACAAGATAATCCTCCTTGATAAAGTGATATCACGGCATGACGCATAACTGATTGTAGCGGCGTCAAAGGGGAAAGGTGTCAAAAGAGAGAGAGGTGGATAGATAGATAGGTAGGTAGATTGGGTAGGTTGGGTTGGAATCGGTTTGATATGGTATATTTCTTCTTGGCTATATCGCGCTACACTAACCCAACCGCAACAACGACAACAACAACAACAACAACAACAACAACATACACGAATCGCTCAAAGGAAACCTCAACAACAAACGACCGTGCAATGAATGATGTCTAAAGTGATCAAAAGGACATGCATCAAACACGAGAGAGAGAGAGAGAGAGGGGGGCATGAAAGATACAAACGGAACAACGAATCGCCGTACAAACAATGATGCAATTGCACGTATGCATGCAAAAGACTACTGTAGAACGAAAGGAGGTATCTCATTAGTTATCGACTTTTCGATTCCACCAATCATACAGAATGATGCATTTGCTTCTTCCGAGTCCGTCTTTCTCTATTTTACCACGCAGTGAACATTTTTATGTGGAAGTCGCGATGCAGTGGACTCAGGCACCTACGGCCTGAGCCTTCATGAGATCCGGCTTGCCAATGATCTCGTACGGAACACGAGGGATGATACCGCCAGTCTTGGGAAGTAAGGTGCCGACGCCCATGAGGTAGACATCAACGTCACGAGCGGCTTGGCGACCTTCGTTGATGCCCCTGCGAACTGTTAGCGATGACTTGACAAAGGATAGTCGGACAAGGTTCGCTTACCAGACAATGAGCGATTGCCCGCGGCGGCAGTCACCAGCGGCAAAGACGCCATCCAGGTTCGTTCTGTACTGTCCAGGAGGTGTTTTGATGTTCTTGCGAGCATCCTTTTCGATATCTGTGCCCAAAAGGCGATCCTCGGGACCAAGGAAACCCATTGAGAGCAAAACCAGTTGCGCCGGGAAGAACTGCTCGCTGCCCTCAACAGTCTTCATATCCCAGCCGCCAGAGACGCTCTTCGTCCATTCAACACGATGGATGTTGATTCCAGAGACACGTCCTTCATCATCGCCAACAAATTCCTTAGACATCACACAGTACTCGCGCGGATCCTTACCCATGTGGGTCTTCACCTCCGTGTGGCCGTAGTCGACGCGATAGATTCTTGGCCACTGGGGCCATGGGTTGTCACGAGCACGCTCAGCTGGTGGCTGAGGTAGAAGTTCAAAGTTTGTGACTGATTTAGCACCATGGCGGACCGAAGTACCAATACAATCGTTGCCGGTGTCACCACCTCCAATGACTATGACATCTTTGCCTTTGGCTGAGATGTATTCGCCATCGGAGAGCTCAGAGTCGAGAAGGGATTTGGTGTTGCGGTGGAGGAACTGCATTGCGAAATGTATACCTTCCAGCTCTCTGTTGGGGATCTTGAGGTCACGAGCGACAGTCGCGCCGGTAGCAATGACAACAGCGTCATTCTCCTTGCGTAGGGAGTGCAGGCTCACTTCGCTGTCAGGCCCGACGGAGCAGCCGGTGACGAATTTCACGCCCTCATCGGCCATGAAGTCAACACGGCGCTGAACGACAGTCTTGTCGAGCTTCATATTGGGAATGCCGTACATGAGTAGCCCACCAATGCGGTCAGAGCGCTCGTAG
Organism: Xanthoparmelia taractica; assembly: GCA_033085395.1. NCBI lineage: Eukaryota > Fungi > Ascomycota > Lecanoromycetes > Lecanorales > Parmeliaceae > Xanthoparmelia > Xanthoparmelia taractica. The sequence goes on along the minus strand of JANQBS010000437.1, from coordinate 14,417 downwards.
ACTGTGACGGTGTGGCCCGCTCTGTTCAGCTGGTCTGCGGCTGCGAGACCAGAGGGCCCAGAGCCAATAATGGCAACCGTCTTGCCTGTACGATGCTCAGGGGGATGTGGTACCATCCAGCCCATATCGAAACCTCGGTCAATGATGGCGCATTCGATGGACTTGATACCGACGGGATCCTCATTGATACCAAGAACACAAGCACCTTCGCAAGGAGCGGGGCAGACACGGCCAGTGAACTCGGGAAAGTTGTTGGTCATCAAGAGGCGGTTCAGCGCATCATGCCATTGATTCTGGAAAACGAGCTCGTTCCATTTGGGAATGATATTGGAGATGGGGCATCCTGTATCAGACTGACAGAAAGGAACACCACAGTCCATGCATCGAGCTGCCTGGTATTTCAAGCCGTCTTCATCCAGCCGAGAAGATAGCTCTTTCCAGTCACGAATCCTAGTCTCTGGCTTCCTGTACTTCTCGCTTCTCCTCTGGTACTTCATGAAACCTTTAGTTTTATCCAAAACCAACGCAGATCTCTTCTTCTCCGCCTTGTTATCTCCCACACTTTCCTCAATGTCAAGCATATCCTTTTTCTTTTGGTGAGCTTCCTTTTCATGCATTTTGTTCCTCGATGCCTCATGTGTAGACCGTACAGCGTTTCCTGGCAATATGGGCAATGGGTATTCTGCTTTCTTTGCAGCCTCTGCCTTGGCGGCCTCTTCAGCCATGACGCGCTTGTAGTCCGTAGGGAGAACCTTGATGAACCTTGACAAAGCGCGGTTGAAGTCCAACAGGACACGAGCAGCAAGCTCGGAGCCGGTATAGTGATGATGATCTTCGATCAAGCCACGAACAAAGGCAATCTCAGAAGGATCTTCAATACCAGAAATCTCTACCATCTCAGTGTTGACCTTGGATTCGAAGTCTTGATTCATGTCAAGAACGTATGCAATACCGCCAGACATACCAGCAGCAAAGTTGCGTCCGGTGCCGCCCAAGATCAGAACACGCCCACCAGTCATGTACTCACATCCATGGTCACCCACGCCTTCCACGACAGCGGTGGCGCCTGAGTTCCGTACTGCAAAGCGCTCGGCTGCCATACCACGGAAGTAGCAAGTGCCACCTGTCGCACCGTACAAGCAGACATTTCCAATCAAAACATTTTCCTCAGCCTTGAAGACTGCAGATCGAGGTGGGTAAATGATCAGACGACCGCCAGAAAGACCTTTGCCAACATAGTCGTTTGAGTCACCTTCCAATTCAAGAGTGACACCAGGAGCTAGGAAGGCACCGAATGATTGACCCGCTGAGCCTTTAATGTTTGCATGTATGGTGTCTTGGGGTAGACCCGCTTCACCATACCGTCTACTGATCTGGTAAGACAGTGTCGCACCTAAAGCCCGGTCAGTATTGAGGATGTCCAACTCAATACGGCAGGGTCGGCCTTTCTCAAGGGCCAGCTCGGATTCAAAGATGAGCTTGTTATCCAGTCGGACGTGCAGCTTATGATCTTGCTTCCGCACGTTATAAGTCGCGACACCAGGTCGCAGTTGATGGGCTGGAGTGAGGATCAGACCAAAGTCTAGGTTTTCGGTCTTGGGTGTACGAAGGTCTTCGCGCATCTTAAGAGTTTCGACGTGACCAACCATTTCATTGACACTGCGGAAGCCAAGCTTAGCCATGATGGCACGGAGCTCGTTAGATACGTAGTAAAAGAAGTTGATGACATGTTCGGGGGTTCCTTGGAATTTGGCGCGGAGTGCTTTATCCTGAGACGCGATACCCACAGGGCATGTGTTCTACAAAGATTTGGAGTCAGTATTTGAATCAAACGGGGGGGAGGAGACCGACCAAGTGGCACTTTCGCATCATAATGCACCCCATTGCAATCAGAGGAGCGGTAGCAAAGCCAAACTCTTCAGCGCCCAACAAACATGCAATTGCAACGTCCCGCCCAGTCCTTAGCTGACCATCAGTCTGTACAATTATACGTCCTCGGAGATCATTGAGCACCAAAGTCTGGTGAGTCTCCGCAAGACCAAGCTCCCATGGCAGACCAGCGTATTTGATACCGGTCCATCGAGAGGCACCAGTCCCTCCATCATGACCGGAAATCAACAAGTGGTCTGCTTTGGCCTTTGCAACACCTGAGGCAACGATACCAACACCGGTTTCAGAGACCAGCTTCACTGATACCCGTGATCGAGGGTTGGCGCATTTGAGGTCGTAAATCAACTGCTTCAGATCCTCAATGGAATAGATGTCGTGATGGGGGGGAGGCGAGATGAGACCAACACCAGCAGTCGAATGCCTCGTGCGAGCGATGGGCCCAGAGACTTTGTGGCCTGGCAGTTCGCCACCCTCACCAGGCTTAGCGCCCTGAGCCATCTTGATCTGCAGCTCATCGGAGTCGGCTAGATAGTTGGATGTCACACCAAATCGACCAGAGGCGACCTGCTTGATAGCAGAGCGCATGGTATCTCCATTTTCAAGGAGCTGGCTTCGCTCGGGATCTTCACCGCCTTCACCAGTGTTTGACTTGCCGCCAAGTCTATTCATGGCGACGGCCAATGTGGAGTGGGATTCCATGGAGATTGAGCCGTAGGACATGGCACCAGTGACAAAGCGACGGACGATCTCCGTCCATGGCTCAACTTGATCGATGGGAATGGAAGGTCTCTGCTCAAAGTCAAAGTCCAGCATGCCGCGGAGAGTACAGTTCTTGATCGCCTCGTATTCTGACACAGAATACGCCTCATAAGACTTGTCGTTCTTTGTTCGGACGGCATCCTGGATGTTGGCAATAGCCACCGGATCATTGACGTGAGGTTCACCTCCATCTCGCCAGTGATACTCGCCAGATTCTACCAGACCGGGAATGCTTTGAACCTCGCGAGTTGGGAAGCCCTTCTCGTGAAAAGCAAAAGCATCTTGAGCAATAAGCTCAAAAGTCGTGCCGCTAATGCGGGTAGCTGTTCCAGTAAAGCACCGGTCTACCACGCTGTTATCGACACCCAAAGCCTCGAAAATCTGTGCCCCTTTGTAACTCTGCAATGTAGAGATACCCATCTTGCTCATGACCTTCAAAATCCCTCCATCGCAAGAGTACTTGTAGTTGTCGATGACTTGTTCGTCAGACAATTTCTTCCTGATCAGTCCCTCGCGATTCATCTTGAGAATACACTCCATGGCCAAGTACGGACAGATAGCATCAACACCGTAGCCAAGCAGGACACACATGTGATGCACTTCACGAGCCTCAGCAGTCTCAACGATGAGAGCTGCGTGGGATCGCCACTTGTTGCGGACCATGTGGTGGTGGACCATACCAGTAGCCAAAAGCGTCGAGACAGGTACGCGCTCGGAGTGGGTGTTTCGATCAGACAAGATAATGATTCTGTCCTCGTTTTCAATTCCTTCTGTGACCGACTGGCAAATCCGGTCCAATGCATCCATGTAGCCCTGAATGCCCTCGTTCTTGGGAAACGTAATGTCAATCGACTTGACGGTCCACTCACGATACAACGTAGTAATATTCTTCAGGGCTTTGAAGTTTTGGATGGAAAGGATAGGAGAGGGGAGCATCAGACGGTGGCACTGGGATGGGCCCATTTCTAGCAAATTGCCTTGAGGACCAACGTAGCACTCCAAAGACATCACAATGGCCTCACGGATGGGATCGATGGGGGGATTAGTAACTTGGGCGAACAGCTGACGGAAATACTCATACAAAAGTCGTGGTTGTTGCGCAAGACACGCGAGCGGTGCATCGTTGCCCATTGAGCCCAGCGCCTCCTTCGAGTCTGCAGCCATAGGGCCCAAAAGCAGACTGACTTGCTCGAATGAGTAGCCAAAGGCTTGCAACAAAGGGTCCTCCTGGACTTTAGTTTCATTGAGCTTGTGACCGAGATCCATGCCCTGCTCATCAAGACGCTGGTATACGCTAGGAAGCTCTATCAGTTCTTTTTGCAGCCATGACCTGAAGTCTTGGCGAGTAGACACATTGTGTTTGAGCTCTGCGTCATCTACGATGCGACCTGCTACAGTATCAACAAGAAGCATTTTGCCAGGCTGCAGTCGGCCTTTTTGCACAATTCTCTCCGGGTCAATGGCAATCGTCCCAACCTCAGATGCACAGACGATACGATCATCGTCCGTAATGTAGTATCTGCAAGGCCGTAAACCGTTTCTGTCCAGGTTTGCACCGCAGTATCTGCCATCAGCAAACGTGAAAAGAGCTGGGCCATCCCAAGGCTCCATCAAACAAGCTGCCCATTCATAAAAAGCGGCCTTCTTGGGGTCCATTGCAGCGTTGTCCTGCCAAGCCTCAGGTATCATCATCATGATTGCTTCGGGAAGCGAGAGAACTCCATTGATGGTCAAAAGCTCGAGCACGTTATCAAATGCGGCGGAGTCAGAACCTCCGTCCTCGACAATCGGGTATAGTAGATCCAGCTCGTCTTTGAAAAACCCCGACTTCATGACACCCTCTCTTGCTCTCATCCAGTTCTTGTTGCCTCGCAATGTATTGATTTCACCTGCAGCTCGTTTAGTCGACGGTGCTCCAATAGTCATGCCATGATTACAGCTTACCGTTGTGAGCCGCCCATCGCAATGGCTGGGCGCGATCCCAACTGGGGAATGTATTGGTAGAGAAGCGCGAATGCACCAGGGCAAAGTGACCTTCATAGTCGACCGACAGCAGATCGTGGTAGTACTGGTATACCTGAACGGGTGAAAGTTGACCCTTGTACACAATGTTCTTGTTGCTCAGGGAACATAGGTAGAACCAATTGTGGAGACCGATGGTATGGGTGGCGCGCTTCCGTAGAACGTAGAGCTGACGCTCGAAATGTAGCTCGTCGAACTTTTCGGCATCCGTGATTTGCGGCGCATTGCCATTGCCGTAAGCCGACTTCAGCACGACAAAAGGTTGCAGGATCAATGGCTCTCTTGAAAGCGCCGCCGGCCCCAGCAAGCTTGTATCTCTCGGCACCTCTCGCCACCCGAGCACTCTCAGACCCAAGTCTGTTGCGATGTCCTCAAACTTGATTGTAGACTCCTTGAGGATCTCTGTGTCAGGTTTGAAGAAGAGATTTCCTGCGGCGTACTGACCCTGAGGAGGCAGATCGAAGCCTGTCTCCTTTGCAAAATTCTTGATGAAGAATTTGTGGGGCATCGAGGTCATGACACCTGCGCCGTCGCCATCGCGAGCATCGGAGCCAACAGCACCTCGATGGGTCATGTTGCACAATAGATTTTGTGCTGCGCCCATTATGTCAGCAGGGGGCTTGTAGGATCAAGGGGTATACGTGGCAGGGTGCTCACCATCGCTAATGATCTTGTGGCTCGCATTGCCTTTGATATTGCTGTGAAGCGGTCAGCGAAAGAAGTTTGCCACCAAACATCAGGCAGGTACTCACGCAGCGAAGCCCACGCCACAGGCATCCTTCTCGTACTCAGGGTCGTAGAGACCCTGCTTGACGGGCAGAGCCCCGGCCCAAGACCGGTTCTCTGGGGTGTTTTGGTACTCGTATACACTGGCAGACGACTGTTCTTCCTCTATTTGTGGTCCATAAATTTCCTCCACGAGACCCATCCTACGGACGGGGACCGTCGATATGGTTGCCGCGCAGGCTGAAACGTGGATAGGGATTTTGGATTGGGGAAATTCGTGGAGCCTTTGCGAGATTGAGGTCGAAGACTCTGAAGTCTGGAGACAGATGAAGAAGGAGCTGTTGAAGAAAGATTGTTGTGGCAATGGGAAATTCGGTTTTTGGGGGGGGGGGGGGGGAGGGGGGAAATGAAAGTAAGAAGAAAGAATGAAAAAGAAGAAAACAATGAATTTGTTAGGGCGGAGATGAACCCCACACCACACTTGGACTTTGCCACGAAATGATGTCGCAGGGCAGAAGTGCACAAACCCAAGTTACGCAAAGTGATAGTAATCGGGAGTTTATTCCCCAGTCCAGCAAAAAAAAAAAAAATTGATACAGTAAAGGCTAGAAAAATAGCCGGCGGAGGATTTTATGCAGAATGTAGTCGCCAGTTAGATTTTTGGTATGTTTTATGTTGCTGTGACTATTTCTTTTTTTTTTTTTTTTTTTTTTTTGCTGGTGCGGGTTTAGGGCGATTGTTGGAAGGAAGTAAAATCATACGTTAAGAGATAAGCGATAATTGACCAATGGGAAGGCCGACATTCTCAGATCTCTGGTAATAAAGTTATAAACTTCATGCACCCTCGGCCCTCTCACTCTTTGTCACCGCGATTTCACTTATCCTATATCGGTCTCTCATGCATACATGCCTTAGAAGTACATATACACCACAGCCCCATATATCATCTATCTCCCATACCTCCATCAATACATAGAATGCCGTCCATTCAATATCTAGCAGGTAGAGTGGCGTTAGGGAAAGCAGTACGAGTAATATACAATAATGATACACCACAAGAACTTCATCTCTACATTCCTTACTTTCCCCCCCCCAGCCTGGCCAATAGCCCATTACAAAAGAGACTCGATGCGCTTCGAGTCAAGTGACTAGACCTGCAACCAGAATACGTACTGTGGTGCGCCTGCAGCAAGCACACGCCTTCGAGCCTAATCAACGCTCTCTGCTCTCTGCTGCCCAGCTCTCAGACCTCCGTCCGTCTTCTGCCTGCCCGCCAAGCTCCCTACTTTTTGTACCTCTGCCCAATCACTTGCATCCCACAGATCTCGCCTCTACCCAGATTTCAACCCCGTTTCGTCTGCAAGCCACGCAAACGTCGCGAAGCTTGATCGACGCCTAAGCAGTGCTTGCTCCTGCTCCGAAATGCGGGGAAATCGAGACGCATCCTCCCGGCCTTTTGGCTGCTTCCGGCGAGTAGCCTGGTATCAGTTTGTACTTCGTATGCAATCCCAGGAAATCGACAGGCTTCCATCTAGGCCGAGGAAGAATTTCCTAAGCTGGACTTGAAGCAAGGCTAACCCTCCGACGTCGCTTGTTTGATTATTAAACTACGTCTCGACCCTATCAAACCCTAATTGGTTCGCTTGGGCTGGAACCTGCACAATGACATTCTGCTGTCGTCAAGCCTTTAGGCCGGCTTCCACCTCTGATAGTACAAGTAGCTAAGAGGTCGTATCGGAGCTGCAGGATGCCTCTGGACATGCTTCGGAAATGTCTCACGTGTCCGACTTCCAAAAATCGGAAGCTCTTGCCTAATATCCGGATTATGCATCATGCTGATTTTGTAACTGCTTTGCCTTTCCTAATCTTCATCTCCTCGATCCAACCAGCTGCTCCTGACTTGAGCAGTACATTGATCCTTACCACCCCATCCACAATCTCCACGCCCGGGCTTCCCAGCACCTTGCCTAAGCTCACTTTCTTGCCCACTTTGATCAACCCCCCACTGCCAGTTTCCATGTAAAACTCCAGAGACTCAAGCGTGTACTCGTGTCTCTCGTCCCACGGCAATGGAAATATGTACTCCAAGTGATTTAGAACAGTATCCATCTCCGAAAAGGCTTTGATGAAGTCGGATTGTAAGTGGAGCGGGTAAAGAAGCACAACTGGAAACATCAAGGTGCTGGTCGGAGCAATTGGGTCTGGTGAAAGGTGAATAGCTGCGTCTTCCAGATCCGGGGGCTGTGCAGTACTACGCGTGCGGATGTTGCGAGCGCAAAGTGCCGTGTTTAACATGAACTTTTCTTTCTGTACACGCTGTTCCCGCTCCTGCCGCTTCTGCTCGATGGCATTCAGAGATGTTTGCCGTGCTTCGATCTTGGTGGCAACCCCTCCCAAGGGGGCGTTTGTAGGGTCAATTGCAAGACCTCGAGTACAGGCGTCCGAAGCTTCAGCGAGCTTGTCGAGGGCAAAAAGAGCAAGACAGGAGCGGTAGTATGCTTTGACATTCTTGGCGTTGAGGCGGAGGGCCGCTGCGCAGTCGAGGGTTGTAGATCGATAATTTTCTGCGTAGATGTAAGCTTCAAACCCGCACAGGCTACAGTCATATACTTGGGAGCATACTCAATTCTAAGTTGCAAAGCGCACGATTGACGAAGCAAGCCTCTTCAAGCTCCGTCTGCTTTCGTATCTCTGCTTCGTCTTCTGCAATTGGAGGCTGCTCTCCATCTCCATTCGATGATCTGAGCAAGCGAGCTTCTTTCCTCTGCGCAAGCACAGCAAGAGCCTTGGTATAGAATTCCTTTCCATCCTTCCACCGCTTCATCTTGACCACCTCATTTCCCTGCTCTTTGAAGCCTTGGGCAATCTCGGCTGGTGTGCCTTCGTATTGTAAAGCTCGAAGAGCATCAAGCTCCACGTTATCTCCGTCTAGCCTGTACTTAGATATGAACATGCTCCTCGTATGAAGTCGGCCGCCTGCTACATACCTTCGTCTTCGGTGCCTTCAAGGGAGGTCATGAATAATGGTGTACGGTTCATCATCTGTACAATCTCATCCGCGGTATGAGTGCGTACAGATGCCATATGAGGCGGTAGTGCCGGCGTATTCCCACTTTGTTCCAGCCGGCTTGCATCGATTGGAAATGGGGCGGAATCAGAGGATGCTGATGGGAATGCATTCGCGGCAGAGGATGGTGCATGAAAGGGCGCCGGGGGAGGATTGAGGTTGAGCGGCCCGTCGACATCATCTGGGAGCTCTTCGAATCGGTTCATAGTTGGAATTGCTGACAAGATAAAGATTATAATACAAGATTTTGAAGAAGCTATAGGCCAAGTACCGGAACCAGGCTAAGTAGGCACGCCAAGACAGAGACAAATTTTTAATTTGTCAAAGGCTTGGGTCATCTAAGTACTATAAAATGATCTAAAAAAAAGTTGATTCCTCGAAACGCTCTGATTGCTGCGCTTATAATTTCGTCACGTGAAACGACCTCTATTTTTAGCTATCTCTGGTAATTCAACGTATTTCGTAATTCTTTTTAAATTTATAGAGAAATTAATTAAAATCTCTTCTTAAATATTAATTTTTATAAAAAATTTAATTATCGCGAGTAGAAATTACTAGCGTTAAAGAATTTTATTAAACTAGATTAGGGTCTAAGTAGCCTATCGTGTGTAGGGCTCTTAGATTTTATTACTCGCATTATTAATCGTTTATTATAATAGCACATATTATAATTAAATTAACGTATCATTCGAGAATAATCCTAGATATCTTTATCTTAATTATTTACTAGATATAAGAGCTAATAATCTTTAATTTATTTATAATTTTCGATTAGTTACTATCTATATACGATCTCGCTTATATAACGTTTAATAAATCGCTACTAATTTATAAGTTTTATATTAGTGCTTTAGATAGAGATATCTATAATATAATTTCATATATTATATTAAAGTATTCTTAACTTGAGATATAGATAGCGTATAAGTAATATTATCTAGACGATATTAATTAGATATATCTAATAATATCGCTAATATCGTTTCGAAGAATTAATCGATAATATAATTTATTTCTTCAGGCGCGAAGTTATCTTAGTCTCACCGGGCTTTATATATATCTATTTATTCACTCGATAGATATATATCGAAGTATTTTTCTAAACGCTTTTCACGATTGATCTATTCTCTTAGAACGCATCTATATTATAATTAATATCTATTATTAAGACTTAATTCGACGTTATTTTGATATTTACTCTATTTAATCCTCTCTTACATTTACTTTAAAGTCGAAGTTCGTTATTATATCGAGTATAGTCAATATAAGTTCTTAAGTTATAAATAGACGTTATTTAAATTTATCTTAAGTGATATATTAAAATTAGAAATATAATAATATCGATAAGATAACGAATCTTAATAAAGATATTATAGAATCGAAAAGTATTCGCGAGAAGCTTTTTATTATCTAAACGTTTTATCGTAAAGAGACGAAGATAGATAATATTATAAAGCTATCGTTAAAGAATTAAAAGATAATAGCGAAAGCTCTAAGAGACGATAGTCTTAAAATCTATTAGAATAATAATAATACTTTACAATAAGCTTAAATAAGCTTAAATATAGAAGCTAAGACTAAAGACTATCGTAGATTTACTCTAAATAGAGCGGCGATAAAGAAATTAAAATACGAAGAAGACTTTATTATATAAAATAAAAAGCGTAATTATATTTCGCACTTAGACTTAATTAAAGACTAGCTAAATCTATCGCACGTATATAAGTAGCGAAGATCGATAAGTATAATAATATATATCGTATAGCATAATATAGAGTCAATATATCTTCACGTATAAAGAGTTTAACTTTTGAAATTAATATAAAGAGAGATCGATAAGTCGATTTATTAGAGTTATAGTTATCACGAGTAACTTCAAAAGACTCTATTAATAAGATCGCGATGTTTAAAAATAGCAGAGAAGTTTTCGAAATACTATTACGCGAAAATAATATAAGAATTACGCATAAAAGAAAGCAGCGAAAGCTACGTATTATTATTTAAATATTGAAATATTATCGTACAAAGCTTTAGAGAAAGCTATATAAATAGATAAAGAAGAATATAATAATATTAAGAGCTTTGCAGAGAGATAATAGCGAGATAAATATTATTATAGCGAGAGTTACGCGTAAGAATAAGAGAAAAATTCTATCTAAAGCTCGATCGCATAATAAGAATAATTATTATATATATAAGAAGAAGATCGAACGTAAGCATAAATTAAAAGATTCGACTCGATTTCTTTTTTTATAACACTAAATACTTAAAGCCGACTTAATTCTAGAACTAAATAGTTATTATTTATAAGCGTTTCGAGAGAGACGATAAGAATTATTAGATAAATATTAGCGTAGCTATAGATATAGAAGTCTTATATATCTACGTCTAATTTAATAGAAGAAATAAAATAACTCTTATATTCGTAATTAATAATAAGAAGTATTATATAAATTAAGAGCAATTATATTCTTTTATAATCTTTATTCAATTAATTCGAAATTATTAAATATCTATATACTAGATTAGCGTATATTCTTCTTATTTTATTTATATCTACACTTATTTTAATCTTCTTAATTATCTTATTCTTCTTAAGTTATAACTATCGCTATTAAACGCTTTAAGGCATTTAAGAAGATCTTTAAAAAGATTCTTAATAGATCTAAAACCCTCGTAAAGATTATTATACTCTTTTTCTCCTCTCGCTTCGCTCGATTTTATAAAAATAAGTCTATAATATTAAAGATATTCTCTTTAGAGATTAAGCGTGATTAAGAAAATTAATATTAAGATTCTTAGTTATCGCGATTAAGTCTTAGAGCTAAAAGAACGTCTCGTTAAATACGAATATAATCATTATAAATAATATCGAATATATAAGTCACACTCTCGTCGTTATTATCGTTATTATTAATATTATTTGTTCGAGTCTAATATTAATTTAGAGAAGAATAATAATTTTAGAGTCTTCTTTATATATATTAAAGATATACGTCTCTTTCTTAATCTTTATAAACGCTATCGCGTTATCGATATTAAGTATTTTAAGTAAATCTTTTTTAAGACGTTTAAATCTAAGAATCTTATTAAGCTAAGTCGAGAATACGTTAATCGCGTCGATATAAACGATACCTATAAAGCAAATAAGATAATACCTCTATTATAGTGTTTCGAGGTGTATAATTAAGTTATATATTATTATGCATATCTTATAGTGATTATTCGCCTATAGAAGATACTATTAAATTATCGTTTTCGTCTAACTAAGTTATTAGTCTTATATAAATTTAACTTTATTCGTAAATATTATTATATGTTTATAAACGCATATATCTTAAATGATTAGAATAATCTTATAATTTAAATTATCGAGAATAGACGTTATAGCGATCTTCTACTACGTAAAATAATCGCCCTTAGCGATATCAAGTAAAATTTAGATTCTATTCTTAAATTCTTCGCTATATATCGAAATTTTAATAAAAGACGATATTCACGCGAGTATTATTAGTATATCTATATTTATCTTAATTATTAATTAAATTATTAAGTAAATATATATTAAAAGATTAAAATCGAGATCTTAATTATTAATCTCACCTCGCTTAATAATCGAATTTCGAGATCTAAATAACTTTTAACGTATTCGTAGATATTTATATTACTATTACACATAGTAGAAGAAGTTTTATACACGCTATACGATTTATTAGATTTAGATTTAATTAGTTAAGATTCGCTACGAGTGAAAGATTAAGATTATTAATTGAAAAATTATTTAGATATTATATTCGCTAAGACTCTTTCGACTATTTTTTAAAAGAGAGTAAAAATCGAATATCGAGCTTAAATTCTACGTTATCGCAATTACAATTATTAATTAACTCTTATAGCATCTAATATATTAACGATGAATCTTTAAAAATAGCTTTAATATAATCGTCTAATAGAGATTAATTCCTAGACGAAATAGCAATTCGTCTACTCGTCGCTAGGGCTAATCTCGAAGTACGATAATAATTAAAGACGTATTTATAATCTCTTATTCTTATATAAGACCTTAGTTAATAACGATATATTTTAGAACTAAGAAGCTTTAAAATACGCTATATACGATAACGTAGTAATCGTACTACTATAATAAGACTTTAAGGCTTAATTCGTTAAAAGAGATCTAAAAGACGCCTTTAGATATATATTAATCGTAACGTTAGATTAATAATTATTAGAATTTCACTATAACGATCGCTATTAAATAAAATAATATCTATTCTTCGATCTACGTATATCGTTATTTATATTTAATCTATTTATAAAGACTCTTAACTAAATCTTAATAATAGTTCTTCTTTAAATTATAATACTTTACTATTTAAATGATTTCTTCGCTATTTTAGTATTAATCGATAATGCGATTATATATAATTAATAATTCGATCTTATATATAAAGAATTAGGCTTTAAAATTAATTATATTAAGAATATTATAAGTATTATAGTCGATTTTCTAGGAATTAAGTTCGATAGTATTCTTATATAGACTAGACTTTCTCTCGATAAGCTCGCTCGAGCGAGAAACACGATTAAGAATCTTTTAAATTAGGCGATAATCTTATATTATAAACTTAAGTTAGTGATCGATTTTTTATTATTTATCGCTAAGATCGTAATCTTAGAGAGAGCGTTCTTAAGATAACTTTTTAATATTATTCGAAGACTAATAATACTTATTAGAATTATATTATATATAAAGATCGATTTATTATAATAAAAGATCTTTCTAAAAGATTAAAATAATCTTAAGTTAATTTATTACGTTATTAGTTAATTAATATAATATATTTAAATTAACGTATTAGAAATCTTTAATATAAAAGACTATATCTTAAAGTATCTAGATCTCTTATAATCGATTTAGAAGGCTTTTAATATTTTAATATTTACACGTTATTATTAGAAAGATATTTAGTTTAAAGAAATAAAGATTATATATCACGCTATTTGATTATAATTATAAAGACTTTAGAGAATACGATTAATGCTATATTGCGATAATAACGTATATATTTATAATCTTAGAAAGTTCTTTATTCGCGAATTAACTATAACTTTATTATAAGATATAATAATGCTATTAATAAAATACGATATCTATTTAATCTTAATATAAATCTTAATTAAAGTTAATAAGCTAATAGATAACTTATTACGCTTTCGGTATCGAAAGATCGCTAACGTATATTTATAGCTAAGATATATCTCAATCGCTTCGTAGAGCTAGAGCGCGATCTATCGAATTTCTAATATAATTAGATCGCATTATTATAAGAGATAGCTCGTTTTCTCTAATAGAATTTAACTATAAAGATACAAAAAACGTATATTATATTTATTAAGTTATATAGCGCTTATTGCTTTATTAATAAAAGTATATCTTTCTTCTTAGCGATTATTAATTTACTCGCTAGCTAGATCGTATATCTTAGTATAAGACGAGTTAAGATTAAGATTATTAAGATTTATCTAATAGACGTTAGATTAGCTTATATTAATATAAGATATAAGAATCTTACGATATTTTATAATTCTTAATTATAAAGAATTATTATTAATATTTAACGTCTACAAGACGAGACTAAAATAAAAGAATATCGTTTAATTATTAAAGATCTATTATTATAGATACTTACTTATATTAATTAAGAAGACGAGGCCGAAGCAACGCTCTATATAGTCTTTTATCTCGTATTTATCGCGTTTCTTCGTATAAACGAGTTTATATATATTATATATAATCGCAAAGATTAGAATTTCGAGTAATAATTTCTCACTCGTCGCTTGATAAGACTATATAAGAAATATCTTAAATTTACACTTTTAATATTTAAAACGAATTTCTTTCGTTAAGAGATAATACTTATTATTATAACGTTAAATAATAACGCTTATA
>JANQBS010000436.1:0-23502 GCA_033085395.1 Xanthoparmelia taractica | reverse complement strand
ATATAATTTTTTAAAAAAAGTTGAAAAAAAGTTGAAAACGACTATGTTCAATAGATATCACACCTTTCCGACCCGTAGTCGCTTCTATAATATTAACTTTAATTATTAATAATAAAAGATACGCGCTATAGACGCGCGTTAGTGCTATTATATATATAACGTTTATTAATTATAATTACCTCGAGTTTACTATATTAATTATTAATATATAGTACGAATTATTTTATAATATAATAATTCTTATAATACTCTTTAAGCATTAATAAAAGACTCGATATATTATAATTAATTCTATTATTTATAAACTAGTAGTAACGTAATCGCTAAGTATACTTAGAAGACTTATTAAAAAATCTTAATTTCTTTAAGTAATAAGAAAAAAGAGTTCTGTTATTACGTTATTATTTTTATACTATAAGATTAATATATTTATAGTAAACAATATATATTATTAATAGTTTATTGAAGAATTTTTTTAGCTCTTTTATAGACGCGTAGAAGAAGTTCTTCTATACGCGATATCGTTTTTATAGCGTATATTACTATTATCTTAAAATATATATATTATACGTTATTTATTCTAATTCTTAGCGGGCTATTCTTAAATAATTAATAGTTACGCTTCTACGTCTTTTTATAGAGCTATTCTAGCTTCTATAATAGAAGAGCGTAGAATTAATTTATTAATTTATTGTTTTATTGATAGCGATATTAACAATAAAACAATTCGATTAAATAGAATTATTAGAAAACTTTATCGATAATATATCGATAACGATATCGTAAGTAACGATTATTAGCGTCTTTTAATATTAATAAATTTATCTTCGCTCTTCTAAAACTTTTCTCTTCTTTATAATATCTAATATACTCTTTATAAGTTCTTGCTTTAGCGCTATAATATCGATCTTAAATATATTAATATTAACGTATTAATAATTAAACACTTATTATTACGACTTCTTTTAACTCTCTTTATTATAAGTATTATTAAACTTCTTCTATCGCTACGCTAATATTAATATATATTAATATTTAAGATAGCTTATATACGAGTCGGAAAGGTCTGGAATGATCTGGGATATGAGATGTTGATATCATATCATGGTATGATATAATATTAAGACTATATTATTTGATTTTTATGAAATGGTCTGGGAGACGTGCTAATATCATGAAATAATCTAGGAAATTTCTAATATATGTAGGAATATTCTATATTATATGTAGGGGTATGGGAAATATATTATATATAGAAGTTACTCTATATAGAATCATGCGAACGTATTCTAATTATTATTCTAGTTATTACTTTACTTTATTATTATATTATTAAGTATTCTAATTATTATTCTAGTCATTACTTTACTTCATTATTACTATTATTATTACTTTACTTTATTATCACGTTATTAAGCTAAGCTCGCTATCGCATTTAATATCGTATTACGAAAGATCTTCGTAATTATCTAGAGCTTGGCGAGCTATTTCTATTACTATTAGTATATTTAATTTATTTAATTATTAGAAGAATTACTAGCACGTTAATTATAATAGTAATCTACTATCTACTCTACAATAGTAAATTCCCCTCTTCTTTCTTCGCATTATAAAAAGAATTTATAATTATTCTTTATAGTTATATATTCTTAGTTATTAAAGTTATACGCTTCGTATAAATAATATAAAGATTTAATAATTTACTTAATCTTGAAGAGTAGAATATAGAAGATCTTAAACATATCTTCTATATAACTTATATTATTCAATTATTCTTATAAAAGCTTCTTAATAAGATTCGCGTTAGCTTAATTAACGAGGACTTTTAAAAAAGCTAGTATAATTCGAAGAAATAGAACGTTGTCTAAAGATAAGAGAAAGATTTATTAATAACTTTAGCTAAGGTATATAAATTCTAGTTATTATTCTAGTTATTATTAATGTCTAATATATGTAGATTCGTAAGACGAGGATCTACATTAATGCTAGCAATCAAAGCAAGGAGTATTTCTTATCTTATCCGCCATCTAATATAAGAAATAATCTATATTATAGAATATCTCTACATATATGAGAAATTTCTTAGATCATTTCATGATACCAGTAATTTCTTATCTTATATCTTTATAAGTAATCTAATATAACCCCTTTATAATACCCTCTTATAATATAATATGATACGATATAATATGAAATATCCTATTAAATATACCAGACCTTTCCGGCCCGTAAGCTTATATAATAATAATAAGTAAGTTTCTTAGCGCTTCGCTATCGCATACTAATATAATATAATATTTACTTTTCCTTATCGTTGATATTTTCTTCGTTTCGATAACGATTATATTAGAGATAAGTCTTCGCTCTATTCTTATTATAAGAGTACTAAAAAAAAGATTCGAGATTATATAAAGATTTTATCTTTTCTTTATAGAAAGATTAAAAAAGCTTTTCGTCGAATTCGTCGAGTTCTTGAAATTATAATATTAATACGTCGTAATCGAGCGTATATTAATCGTAAGATTACTTAGTTTCGTAAGAAATAGAGTCTAATTATAATTATTAATAATTAAGTAATTATTATTATTGTAATTCTTTAACGCGATTTTTAAATTATAAAGAAAAGACTCGAGATAATATATAAGCGCGTTAAAGAGCTTAAAAATTATAATAAGCTTTTTTAAGAGAAGATAGATAATATAAACGTCTATAAGACGAAATTAAGAGAAATCGTTTTTAATAAGAATAATATCGAATAAGCGAGCTTCTCGAATAAGAATTATTCTAGAAATACTTTTCTATCGAATAAGAATCTCACTTGAGATACTCTTCTTATTTAATCTCTATCGTTACGATAAAAACTATTTATTTCTTTTTATTTTAATACATAACGAGTTAAATAAACTTAATTATATTCTTTTATAATACACATTAAGCGTCTCTCTAATAAATTATATCTATAATAATATATACTCTAATTTAATACGATATATTCTCGACGTAGTATTATTTAGATATATAGTTAAATAATAAACTTTAATTATAAATATTCTATTTAATTAAATAATTATATTAATAAGCGTAAAGAGTATATCTATAATTATTTAATATATTAAAGTAATTATTATATTTACTTTCGTTTTCGACGTCTTCGCTTACTTAGCGACGATTATTAATCTAATTAAATAGCTTTTTTATTCAATACTTAATACTTTCGCTTATTAATCTTCTATGTATTATAGATCTAAGTTAACTTATTAATACGCTTAAGTTCTTTTATCTAATAATTATTAATTATATTCTTCGTCTTAATTAATTTATTTAATTTTATATTAAACGTCTTCTCGCTTCTTAATCTTATTAATAATATCTTTTATCTTCTATATCTTATTATTATTAATAAGCTTAAAAACGTATATAAAGAATTTCGCTATTACGTCGCAATCGCGTATATAATATAATTTAAGTAATAATATATAAAAGATATTATAAATTCTATACGTAGAAGATAATACTAAGCGATACGCATACGATTCTATTTTATTTATAATTCGAAAAAGTCTTATATATTTATAAATTAAGTTTTTATTTAAGCGTTTTTATTTTAAATTCTTAATTACTAATATTATTAAATTATTTACTTTATAGCTCTAAGATTAATACGATTTATTATATTATTAAACTTAAGCTATAATAGCGCTACGTAATCGCTCTACTATCTTATCTCTTAGCGTCTATAATCTTTTTATCTTTTTATTTATAGCGAATATTCTTTTCTTAACGAAGTCGTTCTCGATCTTTTAACGTATTTTTAAATAATATTTATATATTAAGAAGAATAATATCGTTTTAATAAAGATATATTAATTATTTATATATGTAAATTCTATTATAGATAGTAGTTTAGGTTAATTAATTTACTTTTTATTAGTAAACACGCGTAAGTAATATATTAGTATTTAATTTTAACTCTTAATTTAATTGTTAATTTAAGAATAAAAGATAATACTTAAATAACGCTTTATCTTTAAATAATAATAAATCGCTAATTAAAACTCGCTAATAAATATCAAGTCTTTATTATTAACGATATTATTAAGTATTTTATAGCGATAAATAATTTTAGTATAAAATACTTTCGCTAGCTTAACGACGTCGATTTTAATTATTATTAATAAATGTTTAATTATTTTCGTAAATTAATTTATTATAACTAGAATAGCGTTATAAATAACGTCTTTAAGCTTACTTAATAGTAAGCTTATAATAAAATCTAAATTTTTTTTTTTATAATTTAATAATAATAATAAGAAGCGAGATTAATTTATTATAGAGTCGATAACGCGACGTCCTAATACGTTAATAACTTTTTTAAGACTTTTATTTTAATATTATTTTCGAGTAAGAAGCTTATATATCTTTATAGCGTTAAAGTATTCTATTAGAGAATTATTATAATACTTATTAATAAGTTCTTTTTCTAAGATATTATTTTTAGATATATAGAGACGATTATTATTTCGTAATAGTCTCTCGAAGTCTAAGATTTATATTTAATTACGAGTATAACGTCGCTTTATAAACGTATTCGCATTAACTTAAAAAGAGCTTACTTAATAATTATAAGACTATAGCTCTCGAATTAGCGTTTTTATTAATCTTTATAAAACGTTATATATAATTTTAAATATAATCTTAATCTTTTTTTTTAAAATAATTATTTAAATATCTACGACTTATAGCGTAAACGTTATTATTATTATTACTTCTTTATCTCTTTAAAATAGCTCGTCGCTAATTTAAAGAATAAATTTATTTTAAAGTGTAAATAATAATTTAATATTTAATAACGATAAATTTTCGTAATTTAATCGTCGCGATAACGTATTTATAAAATTTAATTTTTTTATTCGATAAAAAATCTTAAAATTATAAACGATTAATTTTAACGCTTAACGAGTCTATTTAGAATTAAGTTACTTTTATTTTATAAATCTCTTAAGATTATTATAATTTATCTATATCTTAATATAATAATTATTATCTTTTAAATAATAACGTTATTACTTTATCGCTATAATAATAATAAGTAATTTTTAATCGAGAATCTTATAGTTTTATTCTATTAATATTATCTTTCTGGAAAAAAACGCGACGAGTTAATAATAATTATCGTTATTTTATTATAAAAGTATAGCTCTTATATCGAAGTCAAAAATATTAATCTTTAAATGTAATTTTTTTAAGAATCGTAATATAGTAGAAATAACGTAATTGTAAAAGTATTATATAATTACTCTAAAATTAATCTAGCGTCTTCTAATTACTTAAATAATTCTAATTTTTTATTAATTTTATTATTCTTAAATAAATTAATAAGAGACGTTATAATAATAAAGCATTTATAAATAAAGCGTTAATAAAAATTTATAGAATCTAAAAAGACTTCTATATTTCGATAGCTCTGCGACGCTAATTACTCTTAAATTATTATTACACGTTCTTAACTTATAGCTATATTATTAATTACGGGCCGGAAAGGTGTGGTATCTATTGAACATAGTCGTTTTCAACTTTTTTTTAACTTTTTTTAAAAAATTATATCTTTTTAATCTATTTATAGAATTTTATAATTACATAAGCGTTCGCTTAAGCTTTTTACGTATTGTTAGAATATAAAAAAATATTATATAATATATTTATTAAAAACCCAATGGGAGTATGGGATATCCTACACCTTTCGATATGATATTCGAAAAACTAGTCCCATACCATCAAATATACCACACCTTTCCAACCCGTAATCGTTATTACGTCGCCGTATAGTTAAATAGAATATATAATTAATATAACTCGAGTATACTTAATACGATATTGATATCTTCTTAATCTACGACGTAGAATAGTATATTATATTATTATTCTTAATCTTAGTTATCGACTATTTAATAATTTAGCTAATAAGTATTATAATAATATTTATCTTACTTATTAAGAGCTTTCGTTTATAATAAGATAGTAATATATAATTAAAAATCTTACTAAATTACGAACTTTTACGTAATTAAATTAATATATATTTTATAATTAAATAAAACAATAAGTTATCTCTAATTACTCTATAGCTTAATTTATCTCTTCGTAATAATAAAAGAAGTTATCTCTATTATTCGTTTTTCTTACTTCGCTCTATAAAAAATTAATTCGCTAGCGCTTAGTAAGCAATTCAATTAATATAAGAGACGTATAATTAATACGATAATAATTTTTTTATTAATATTAAGTTCTAATAGAACTAATCTCTAAAAAATACGAAAACTCTAAAATAG
Organism: Xanthoparmelia taractica; assembly: GCA_033085395.1. NCBI lineage: Eukaryota > Fungi > Ascomycota > Lecanoromycetes > Lecanorales > Parmeliaceae > Xanthoparmelia > Xanthoparmelia taractica. Next base: position 17,173 of record JANQBS010000436.1, on the reverse strand, counting down.
ACGAAGATGATATATAATCGCCAAGGCCTCGCTAAGGCCTTAGGTTATAAACCTCGTTATGACCCCGCAATGAATTCTAAACTCATAAGTAGTCGACGCTAAGGCGTATGCAGCGCTAGGCCTGACAATAATAGAGATATTCTTGCGAACTATAGATCTATCTTTAGCTATAATTTTAAGACATTAGATATCTAGAGTTTCTACGTTCGTCTAAAGCTATATTCTACTATAATTCTAATACTAGCTATCTTTCTATTAAAGCGTTACTTTATTTTAAAGACTAAGTCTATATAAGAGAATATAATATAGCTCTAATAGATATAGGTTTTATCTCTAAAGAAATAGTAGCGTTTAGACTTATTTCTAAATATTCGATCGAGTTTAGTAAGTACTTTAAAACTTTAAAGTATTATAATATCTACGATCTTTTCTTTATAAGAACTATAGCTAGCGCTAATTAGACTATTTAAATAGATAACTACTATTTATACTATAATATATAATTTTTTATAGATAAAGTATTAAAGTTCTTACTTTTTCTAAAAATATACTTTTCTTTAAAATATTCTATTAATAAAAGTCTAGATAGTACGTCGTTTATAGTAATTATTAACTCGCTTAATAGTATATATATATAGTCGAATTCGCTTATAAGTAAGCGTTAGATATTAAGAGAGAATAGTATTATAACGTCTTTATAGATATTTAAAAATATTATTTAAAATAATAGATAAATAGATCGATAGTCGTTTAAAGAATTATATAAGCTTAAAATGTAATTATAGCTATAATAGCTTATATAGTAGTAGATATAAGTACGGGCCGAAAAGGTCTGGTATATTTGATGGAATATCTTATATTATATCGTATCATATTATATTATGGGAGAGTATCATAGTGGGGTTATATTAGATTACTTATAAAGATATAAGATGGGAAATTACTAATATTATGAAATGGTCTAAGAAATTTCTAATATATATAGAGATATTCTATAATGTAGATTATTTCTTATATTAGTTAGCGAATAAGATAAGAAAATTTTAGATTAATATATAAGTTAGAGCGAAATTAGCTTAAATAATTGCTTTTCTTTATTATATATTCGAAGATATTAATCTTTATATTATTTATGCGAAGCGTGTAACTTTAATAACTAAGAATATATAACTATAAAGAATAATCGTAAATTCTTTTTATAATGCGAAGAAAGAAGAAGAAAATTTATTATTATAGAATAAATAGTAGATTACTATTATAATTAACGTGCTAGTAATTCTTCTAATAATTAAATAAATTAAATATACTAATAGTAATAGAAATAGCTCGCCAAGCTCTAGATAATTACGAAGATCTTTCGTAATAAGATATCAAATGCGATAGCGAGCTTAGCTTAATAACGCGATAATAAAGTAAAGTAATAGTAATAGTAATAATGAAGTAAAGTAATGACTAGAATAATAACTAGAATACTTAATAATATAATAATAAAGTGAAGTAATAACTAGAATAATAATTAGAATACGTTCGCATAATTCTATATAGAATAACTTCTTCTATATATAGTATATTTCCCATATCCCTATATATAATATAAGATACCCCTGCATATATTAGAAATTTCTTAGATTATTTCATAATATCAGCACGTCTCTCAGATTATCCCATAAAAATCAAATAATAAAATCTCAATATTATACTATATCATGGTATGATATCGACACCCCATATCCCAGACCATTCCAGACCTTTCCGACCCGTAGATATAATATAAATTTTAAACTAGATCGTATTCGCTTATAATATTCTATACTTTCTAGATTAAAGTAGCTAGCTAGAAAATATATATCTTTTTTTATAAAATATATAGTTCTTCGTAATTATTTTAGTATTTGTTTATTTAAATCGAAATCGAATTAATTATACTCTAGCGAGAATATAAATATAGCGTCACGTAGTAGCGATTACGATTTAAGAACTTATTAGTATAACTAGAAAAATAATTATAATAATATTCCTCTTATTAATAGTCTATAATATATAAATATAATAGAATAAGAAGAAAGAATTAAATTAGAAGACTTTTATAATAGATTAAACTAAATTTATAAAGTTTAATATATTATCTCTTTAGATTAGCGGATCGACAGTAGAACTAATCCCGCTTTAAATTATTTCTTTTAAAAAAAACTACTAAACCTCTCTACTGAGCATATGCAAAAGTCTATCCCGGATAAGCTAATTTCTACCCCGGCCAAGCTGTAACCCAGGTTCCTTTAGCACTTTGTGCAATAATAGGAACAATCTAGAAGTACCTAATCATGCACCTAAAACAACGTGGGGGAGGTTTTGCCAAGATGCTGGATGTTTGCCTAGTCTCGAAATATGCCCGTCATCTCCGGGTTAGACTTGCATGAGATCTGCAATCCCAAAAACCATGTAAATGTCCGCTTATGACTTGTATTGTGCGATTATTCATATGTACTTACTAGACCCAGCCATTCATGGCTTTTTGAGGGTCATAGAGCGCATACGACGTCGTCACTACACTGTGCCTCGGCTTTGTCTCTTTAGTCTCGCTTTTGATGGCTCAATGGCTGTGCTCGGCCAGCCGTCTTTTGGGCTGGACTTTGGAAAATCCTTTGCAGGATCATCTAAACCTTTTGTAGGAATCTGCATGGTATGGGGAAGTGGAAGGTTTTTTTGGGCTGATTCACTCTATTGCCATATTAACATGCATTTTGCACGTGGCTTTTTCCTGTTTGGCTGATGGTGATGTAGCATACCAATCCTAAACTAATGCATGCTTTGTGGCCGCCAATTCTTGGAGTATTAATAGACCTTCCCTTTTGTGAGAGGAGACCAGCGCCGCGAGAACCGGCATTGTCTACAGTTGTTCAGACTGCTGCTTAACCTGGACAGCTCCATCGCCACGGACTGATGCATTAGGTAGACTACATGCATGTCGCCGATGCATTGTTGCTTTATGATACTAGGAGACTCAATAGCGTGCCACGAGAAGGGTCTCCTCAGCCGTTACATGTTTACCAAGCAGCTCAAGCTGAGGACGCCTTTCGCTATTTTCGAGGAGGGAATAATACTGGCAAAACTGTATTAGATTTTAGAGAGGATGGCCAAACTTCAGTAAGTTTAGATCCCGGAGATTGCTATACGTCCAGACTAAGTACTAAATCGGTAGGTCTTACCAGACTCTCGTCCTGAAGATGTCTTCCACAGCCATAAAAGCTACATGATTGCAGGTCGTCTGGGAGGTCTGGGTCGACGAATTACTTGGTAGATGATTGACCTCGGGGCGAAGATTATAATTAAAATTTAAAGATTTTTTATATTACGTAATAAAAATATTATATTAAATAGTATCTAAGAATTAGAGTTTAAAAGAAAAAATAATTATTAGATCTAGCGCTATATACGTTTTAGCGTCGATTACTTAAGTATCTAGAATTTATTACGAAATTATAGCGAGATTTATAACCTAAGACCTTAATGGGGCCTTGGCGATTATATATCGTCTTCGTATATTCTAGAGTTTTCGTGTTTCTTAGAGATTAGTTCTATTAGAACTTAATACTTAATAAAGAAATTATCATCGTATCGACTATACGTCTCTTATATTGGTTAGGTCGCTTGCTAAGCGCCAGCGAACCAACCCCTTACATCGTAAAGGGAGGATCTCCGGACATGGCCGAGGAAATAATAATAGTAATATTAATAATTAAGCGTCGAAGAATTTCAATAGTAGCAATTATAAAGGAAATAATAACGCTTCGAAGTGCTTAAAGTATATCTTATTAATTAATAAAAAGAAGAAGAGATACTAATTACTTAATTACTAAACTCTACACTTAGAAAAGATATCTAAAAGCTATAAGAATAAGCCTAAGACGAACGTAATTAATAGCGAAAGATCTAATAATTCTGTGAATAATAATTATTCTTATCTCTCGACTATAACTTACTTAATTATATACGAGATAGATATTAAAGAAGACGACGAATATTAAGATCTAAAGGTCGCTATTTCTACACTTAAATGTAATAAGAAAGCGACACTTAAAGAGCCCGTATACTACGTTCTCGATTAAGATCTAATTTCAATTTCTTCTATATAGAAGAAAGCGAAAACTAAGTTAATAATTTAGCTTAATTCTAACGCGAATTTAATCGGCGATACTAATCAGAAGATTTTTAGATCTTTATCTCTTTCTTTAAATTTCGAGAAAAAAATCTTTAAAAATCAAATTATTAATAAGACTTTAATTTATATTTTAATTTATATAACTAGAACTTCGTTAACTATAATTCACGATTAAATAATCGATTTAGACTATATTAATCACATATTCTTTGATAAGAACGAGTTTACTAGATATTAGCCATATTAAGCGAGGATCTTAATCACTAATAAAATTATTATATAAATAAAGGGTCGCGATATAGTTAAGATAAAATAACTAATATTAGATAAATCTAGTAACGTAATAAGCGTTAATAACGTATTATATATATTAGCTCTTACATACGAACTATTCTTAATTAGTTAAGCAACGCGAAAAGAATTCGCGATCTCGTTTAAAGGAGATAATTATTATATCTTTCGAGATTTCAAGCTCGTTGAGAATACTTCTAAGATTAATAATATCTATATTCTTAAAGTTACTTAATTAATAACTAAAATCGTAACGCTTATTTAGTAAAATATAAGAGCTCTAACGACTAGTCTAATATTTAATAAGAAAATAATCGAACTCTAATATCAACGAATAAATTATTTTAATAAAGTAAATCTCAAACGGTTTATTAATATAAATAAGAGAATTACATTAATCTAAAAGTCTTATATAAGAACTATTTACGAGATCTATATTAAGATTAAATCGTTTAAAAAAGTCTTAAAGAGAGTGTAATACGAGGTACTCGAGAAATTAAATAAAATTTATATAAATATGAATAAATTGTTAAACGTATCGTTTATTAACGAAGCGAAATATTATATACTTCTTATTAATTAGACGACTCTTCGCATCTAATACTTTAAATATTAGTGAAAAAATAAGATATTTAAGTTATTTCGCCAATAAAAGATTAAGATTAAGACTTAGTCTAATTATAAGATTAAGATTATTTATTTTAATAATTATAGCGAGTTTATTAATAATAAATTTAAATAATAATTCAAGAATTTCGAAATTATTTATAAGTCTACTGTGATTTTTATATTAGAGTAAAATAATCTTAGCGAGATTTAGAATCGAATTATTATGAACGAAGTTAGAGCGATGCTATTTAACTTTAATCTAACGCGCTATCTATAATTAAAACTTCTATATATTAAAATCTATTAAAAGAATAGAAATTTTATATTACGTCTCAAGGGCGTTATATCTTACGAGACTTAAATCAATGAAAAATCGTTTCTTAATTATATGCGAATTATTAATTACGTGGCCTAAGTTTATATCTTAAAGAATAATCGAAAGAAGCTTAATAAGCGTAATAAGAAGTGCTACTTAATTGATTATAAAGAAATTAATATCTTTTAAATATAAAATTTAGTCACTCGTAGAATCGAGCGAGCGTTTTATATAAATTTTAATAAGTTATAAATAATAATCTCCGCCGTATCAGATATCGACGATTACGTCGTATTAGATATATTCGATATAGGGGAGAATTAAAATAAGCATCTATATACGAATAACACTCACTTTAATAACACTTACTTTAATATCTCAAATATCAATTATATTCGAAACATTCTAATAAAAGAATTAAGCACGAAGAACACGAAAGATATAAAAGTATTCGATAAAGAAGATATTCAAGAGATACTTTTATCTAATCTAGAAACATACCTAGATTTAAATATCGATAAGACGTACACTTCGCGACTTAAGCGAGATATTAAGTCTTCTCAAAAGACTTCTTTGAATAAAAAGTAAAGCGATATTAAAATATAGATCTAAAGAATTATTACTCACATTAAATATAATAAGACTCTAAAAGCTAAACGCCTATATTATAGACTAGCTATTCTAAATTATAAAAACTTAAATTATTATAATTTCGAGTCGGATTTCGATCTTATAGCTATTATTTAAAAGATAATTAAAATAAGAAGCTATTAAGCGACTAAGAAAATAGACGATTACGAACCCCTAACTTATAAGTAAGTTATAAATAATTCGTACGTTAAATAGTAAAAGAAAGCGAGAAATCGATAGATAAAGTTATTTATTATTATGAGTATCTAAAAACTAGTTTATAGATTAAAGAATATATTAATATTAATTAATAGATAAGTCTATAAAATTAAAAAGAAGTTAAATAAATTTATTCTCTATAAAGCTCGCTGAATAATGCGGAAATTTAAGTAGATCTATAAGATTAAGTACGATTAAACCTTCGCTTTAGTCGTTAAATTCATATTATTTAAAGTATTATTCGTAATTATAATATATTACAACCTAGACTATAAATAGATAAACGTTATTATTACGTTTCTAAATACTCTATTAAAGAAGCTTATCTATATTAAGTATTCAACGAGATATAAGATAAGAAATATGATATATCGATTACTTAGAGCACTATATAGCCTAAAGTAGTTATCTCGCGAATAATATTATACTCTTCGCGATTTTCTTATCTTAAAAGAATTTAAATATATCGAATTAGATCACTCACTCTTCGTTAATAAGACTACGCGTTTTATAATAAGTATATATATTAATAATATTCAAATATATAATATCAAGAGATTCAAATATATAGCGAAGTTGAAATAGAAACTTCGTAAGCGATTTGCGATAATCGATCTCGATCTATATTTATATTATTTAGATATAAAAATATAGAGAGATCGAATTAAAAGAATTATACGTGTTATATAAATAACGTACTTAAAGAAGATCCTAGCTAGATTCAATATAAGTAACTACGCGACTATACTCACATTAATAATGCTAGGTATTTAACTTTAGAAAGAACTAATAAATAAAGCCAATCTCGAGATTATTTAGAAATATTAGTTTATAATAAGATTTATTATATATTTCATGATTTAAATTAAACTAGATATCTACTACGTAGTGACGATACTATCTCGATATAATTATAACTAAATTCTAAGTATATCGTAGCGATTAAACAAATACTTCGCTATCTTAAAGAAACGCTAGACTATAAAATAATATACGAAATAGTTAATAATCTTGTGAGATATATAGACGTAGACTGGGCCTTCGATTAGAAGACTCGTCGATCTCTAAGAACGTATATCTTTCTATTATACGAAGGTTCTATTAGCTAGACCTTTAAGCGTTAATAATTCATTACTCTATCCTTATACGAGATCGAATATATAATCTAAATATAGACCGCTAAGAAAGTTATATAACTTACACGCTTACTATTAGAGTTAGATATCGAATTAAGTCTTTCTAATAAGTTAATACTTATTAAGATTAATAATTAAAGAATTATAACACTTATAAAGAATTCTCGTTTTTATTCACGCATTAAGTATATAGATATTTAATAATATTTCGTGCGTGACTAGATTAAGATTAAGATCGTTTAATTTAAATAAGTAATAATTAATTAGATAATCGCTAACGATCTAACTAAGGCCTTAAGTAACGAGAAATTTATAATCTTTATACGTTAAATAGAACTACAATAGACCGATTAAACAATTCGAATAAGAACTATGTGGGAGTATTAAATTAATAGCGAAAATAGCCCCCATTTAGACTGTGTGAGAGTGTTGGAATTTAGTTAATAGAAGACCGTTTACGCCGCAAGCTGACTAAGCATATTAGCGTAGTCTTGGCGTTTCTCCATCCCCTAGCTAGATAGTCCGTCTCTCCTATTCAATCAAGCAATCAATTCATGCTACATATGAGACCACTCAACCTCCAATCCAATAAATACTACTGTAGCCCTGGCTTGGTGGCACCTTCTCTTTCGGAGGGTCATGTAATATGGTAGTTGATTGGGAGAGAACACCGATTTGGTGGGTGCTGAATGATCACAACAGTAGCAGAGGTCAATTTCGTTCGTATATTCTCTATCTAAGAGTATCTATTTGCTAAGTGCTATTTTATAAAAAGAAAGCCTAATGCTTAATAATTCTTTTCTCCCCGTTCCTTCCTTTAGTATACTTAAGTAGAAAAAAAGCTTCGTCCTCGAAGCTTATATAGATATTTTCTACTTCTTCTATATTATTAACGTTTAAGTAAAAAAATCGAATCTTATTTTGATAGAAGAAAACGCTTAATCACCCAGATAGAAGAAAAGACTTCGAAGCATCAGACGTGATAAATTTGAAATGCTAATATTTTAATAATAAGCATATCGATTCTCTTTAATGCTAAACGATAAAAAAAAAACGAATATAGAAAATAAGGATTTAATACTATTAAAGCATAAGATAACTAAGAGTGCGTTAATGCTATTGAAGCATAAGAACCCAATAAGAATATTGATGCTATTAAAGCATCGGTTTAATCCTGTTGAGGAAGCATTAAGTATAAGTCTTTATTATATCTAATGCTATAAAATAGAAGATTAGAGCTTCAAATAGAGTCTTAGCTAATTAGCAATTTCTTCTTTAATTCTTATCTTAGATTTACTCGAACTTTAGCAGTGATAGTCTTCTTTATTTATTAAATAATTTTTAATTTAACTTCTACTTCAAATTTTTCCCTAATCTCTCGTTTAATTCTTAGCTTTATATTCTTCGTTAATTTTATTCTTATATTCTTCGTCAATTTCTTAATTATCTTACTTTTTATTCTTGCCTCGAAATTCACGTTATAATTAACATAATAATAGAAGTAAGCTTCTAGAATTTTTGTTATGAATATTTCTAGAAGACTGCTTGTGTTTATTGTAAACTTAGGTTTTATAGGTGGCTTACTTCGATGCTTTTTAGTGATTTGCGTAGATGGGATTAATACTTCTCTTATTATTAATATCGGTGCTTGAGTGTTTACTGCTTGAGAGTCTAATACTTAAACATCTGCTGCTTGGACGTCTATTACTTAAACGTCTGTTACTTAAACGTCTGCTGCTTGAACGTCTGCTGCTTAAACGTTTGATGCTTGGACGTCTAATGCTTAGACGTCTAATGCTTAGACGTCTAATGCTTGAACGTCTAATGCTTAATCGATATTGTTAGCATAAGGTGGGCCAGCGAAGATGTTAGAGGCTTGAATTTTTTCATTTTCTTTGCTTCGAGTAATGGCGATATTTGGTTCTTTTAAGACAGCATCGATATTTAATTCTAATTCTTTTTCTTGAATTAAATTATTAAACCTATTTATATCTAATCTCAATTCTTTATTCGATAGCTTCTTTAGCTCTTACTTAATATTTATATTATCTACACGAGAGTTCGCTCGTGAGACTTCACCTACTCGTTGCTTTAGAGTGTGATTAAGTATAAACATAAGAAATAAAATAACTGCTTTTAAATCGATGAGTCTTCGATTTGTCTTATCGTAATAATTGCTTGCTATTATGGCAATAGATAGGAGTTCTCGTCGAATCGATTTAGCCGCTCTTGTTAGATGACTTAAATGTTCGTTAATAGCTTTCATATGCTCTTTTTCACTAATTATTGATACGTCGTCGTCTAATAATACTCTTAGTATTTCCCGAACTATCTAATAATTAATAATAATTTATTCTTTGATAGCTTTCTTGATTGCTTTAATTCCCTTCAGTAGGCGAGTAGCGTTCTTTTTAACTATCTGAAGATAGTCTATATAGACACGCTTTGATACTAAACGATCGGATATTGAAGCTTCGATATATCTTAGCTACCCGGAGCGCATAAAAAGATTTGAAAACAAATGCGCCCCGAGCTCAATATAACAGTCCTCTAAGTCGCTTTGGACCTGTGTTTTAAAAACCTAATTCGTGAAAAAAGATTTAAATTCTTGAAGAGCTTAAGCTAGCATAGATCAAAAGCTTAAATTGTCTAATCTCTTGCCGAAATAATGCTAAATTCGATAGGCTTATCCTTAATATTGAATGATGCATAAGAGAAGCACCATATTGTATGACACGGGATTCTATGCTATGTGAAGTGAGACGTCTGGATTAAAACGTTCTGCTGGGGCGAAGTTAAGTTAACTATAGTTTTTTACGATTTTCTCGCCTTTTGAGTTATCGTCGCTACTTTAAACTAATAATAGTAAGATAAGTTTATTAATCTTTACTTTCTTTGGTGTTTATAAGTCGAAGTTCGAATTTATAAGGAAGTTATTATTAAGTCGCTTTGCTGAAAGGAGAGGCGAGGCTAATTCTATAGATTTAGCTTGAGATTACGATTTATTCTAAGCTCGCTTTTTTCCTTCTAAAGCCCTCGCTTACTATTTTAATATAGCATTAATCTTTAATTTAATTATAATAACGTAGCGAGGGTTATTAAAGAAAGAAACGCTTTTAATACTACGAAGTTGAACGAGTGAGGTGTAAGAAAGATAGTGATATAAAAGCGAAAGTGAGTGTTTACTGAGCGAAGAGATTCACTTTTAAGATTATGTTCGCAAACTTCGATAATGCTCTCGATAAGTATATAAATAATAATTATATAATAGCTAACTTAACAGAGATAGAGTGCTCTCTACCTTCGTCTACTGTCTTTAATTCGACTACTTGATATTATTATTAATATAATTCCGCGTGATGAAAAGATTAGTTATACTTCTACTGAGAAAACGGGCGTTCGTCGATAGTAGAGAAATATATTATTTATATAATATCGCTTTTTAACTCCCGTGTTATATAATTCTCGCACGTATTCGCTGAGACCGTGCTTGATTACCCTGATAAGCAATCTGGGTCCAAGTTATTTTGATTCGAGCTTTTTTCTCTTATCTTTATCGATAATATGATTTCTTATAATAACTAAGTTCCCTACTTATAATATTCTTTGCTTACGTTCTCTCTTGCCTCTAGAATAATAAGTGTAAGAAGCCGCTTTCATAGCTAGTAATCTATTTTCATCTCGAAGAGTAGTAAAAATTTATTGCTAATATACTGAAATCTCCTATATATTTTCTAGGTCGTCTGGCAAGGGCTTCGATGTTATATTAAAATGATACTGCTATGACTCGTATTCTAACCTTAGCTATGCTGATAAATATTTATAAATCCTAATTAGCTTGGTGTTTATTTTAAGAATTTTATCTCGAACGTTAAGGGATTAACCGTTAGTGGTGCCCTTTTCGATGTATTTCTTGGCGAGGAAAGCTATTATTTTCTACACTGCTCGCTCGAGCAATCTCGTGCTTAAAGAATAACTTATTGATCCTATAAAATATGCTACTTTATGGTCACGGAGCATATATTAAATCGATCGATTTACAAAGTGAGATTTATTATCGAAATAGGTTCCTCGAGATCAATCAAATATCGGAGTAATATAATTCTCCTATATGTCTCGAACTTCGATATTAATATATTGCTAATATGCTTTGCCTCAACTAAATTTATTAAAGTAATCAAGTATAAGTAGCACGTATGCTGCTTCTATGATTGAGTAGATTGACTTAATAGAACCTATTTAATTCATATCCCACATTTGATTTAATTCAAAAACTTAAATTACTCGTATACTTATCTTAATAGGCTTCTTAGCCCGTAGCTAGCAAGAGTGATAACTTCTATATTAATTGTAAATATCTTTAACCCTTATAGGCTAATAAGCCCGATCTATAAGGTAGTCTAGGGTTAAAGTAGCGACGTGATAATCGTGATCTTTATAAGTAGCGTGTAGATATCGAGGGATCTCTGCTTCAATTAAGTAGATGCTCTAAGCTTCGATATTTTCAATAAATCTTAATAATTGCGATTTATTGATAGTTGATAGGATATAGAATTTAAATATCTTCCTTAGGTAACGCTTTTGATTTCGAGATATCTCGAGCTTATTTAATGCTTCTTCGCCTTTCTATAGATACTTAATAAGCTCGTAATATATTAATAACTCTAGATATTTTATTATTCGATTCTCTACTTGCTCTAAAATTATAAGTGACCAAGTTCATTACTCGATTTTAACTGCGGTCATTATTATTCTATTCTTATTCTCTACTTTATTAATTAATATAAGCTAAATAAATATTCTGCTTAGATCGTCGACGATATTGATATATTGATCTCGAGAAGATCTGTGCATAAGCTTGAAGTCGTACTTCCCCAACCTATTTATTTAATTTGCGATTCGATTCTTTTCTATTTGTCCTATAATAAATATAAATTTTAGAGCTTTATAATCTATATAGATCATGATCGAATATTTACTATTTATAACTAGTTATTTGACTTCTACGAGATACTTAACGATAGCAAAATATTCTCGTTTAGAGTTTATATATCGTGTTTTAGTATTCTATAGGCGGAAAGAAAGAAATATAATAATTCTCTTATTTGATAGAAACTTTGAAGTAGCTTCGATATTAGCTTTAGTGCTATATAACTAAAATAAATAATCTCCTAATGCTAAGTCGCTAGCATCGATAGCTAGATAATATTATAAGTCTGAATCTATATCTATTATAGCATTAATACTAATTGCTTGCTTTATCTTCTTAAAAACTAGCTATTATTCTTCTTCTTAATCGAAACTCTTCTTTTTTATTCATTTTCTTCGAATAGTAAGCTACTTAAACTTTCTATATTTAAAGAACTTCGTAAAATCCTTATTATAGTTCTCCACCTTATTATTATGATCTTTTTTTACTTTTAGCTTATCGATTACTTATTTAAGATAGGCTCTTTTTATTTATATTATTAGGTTTATTCGTTTTAATATAAAGATTCTTAAAAAAGGGATCAATTAAAGAAATACGTCTAATTCGACGCGATTTATTAATATAAGTTATTGCTCGATCTTTTGCCAATGCTTAAGAGACGATCGAAGGTCTTAAGCGTTATCGTGAAAGTCTAATAATTCGAGATTCTCAGCGAAGATATAAGTCTTGGATTTAGATAAGTAGATAAAATTAAAAGTAACTCTTAAGAAATATTTTTCGTAGAGAAAAGTAAATATAGACTTAAAGTCTTTAATAGCAGCTAAATAATCGTTTATAAATATCTGAAAAGTATAATCTTCGAAACGTTTAATGAGAGTAGATATTCTTTACTTATTCTCGAAATTCTTTGATAGCGAGTTAAAAACTAGATCCTCGAACTGAGTATAGATATAAGATACTTTTTTAAGGTCTTATCTTATTCTTAGATACACTCACTATTTATTTAACGTAAGAAATCCTATCTTATTAATATTCTTTGCTTGCATCGGGATAGTCTAATATAAATTTAAAGCATCTAATATAAAATATACTTCGAAGCCTAAGGTAATAAGCGTATTTATTACTTTCTTTAGGTGATGTACGAGATAAGCGAATTTAATAGTATATTCGTTTATCGATATGAAATTATGAATTACTCTCTTAAGAGACGAACCCTTTTTCTTTGACGGGAATTTTATTTTAGCCCCTTAAGGGTTACTACGACGCACGATAATTTTAGCGTCTTTAAGCTTCAAAAATATTTGATTTGCAAACTCCCGTTTCTTTGCTATATAGCGTGATAGAGTTTCTTTAATCGACTTAGCATTTGGCTTAAGATCGATTGAATATTTAATAAGATTCGTTACTTTAATATCTCGAATACGTTTAGCGAAACAATCTTTTTAGATATATAATATTCGTTATACTCGCTCAATTCGTTTAGGCGTATCTACTTTTATCCCGATAATTATATCACTTAAGTTAACCTATAATTTAATCACGTTAATAAATATATTCGATAAAGATCGTAACACGAGACGTTATTTCGTGGAAAAATTATTTTCTTTTTCAAGCGAAAATTTTATAAGATTTACTAAAATTATAGCGGGCTTTAGATTAATAGAAGAAGTTCGATTAGTTGTAGCGGCGGAGCATATAAGAACAGCGATATTAAGGTAAGTGTCGATAGTCTCTTTCTTCGTTAGTAATTTAAGTGAGTTTATATAATCTCTTATAGGTCTAATCGTGCCCTAACTCCTTTTTACTTAAGAAATCAGAGCTAGGCTTTTTTCTACTTATTAAGTAAATATTGGTAAGTAAGATCGACTAACTCTTCTTCTTTATCGAATTCTATAATTAATAATCTCGTTTCCATAAAAACAAGCTACGCAGGCACTCGTCTCTCCTTCATATCATTACCGCTAATAGTTACGCTGCCCGAACTATAATAAGAATTATAATAAGTTCTTCTCATCCAAGTTAATCCGAGCAATAAATTATAGATATCTACGTTCACGATCTATACTTTAATCGTTGCTTTAACTCCTTTAATATTTATTAATATAAAGATATAATCGATAAGAGTGTTAAGCTTATTCGTTGCAAGGCTTACTTTTAAAAGATCATCGATGTAAATCTTAGGTTTTGAATTTATTTGATTAAGTTTTCTCCGTGTTAGTAGCTCTATTAGTAATTCTTCGTCTAGTAGAGTCTTAAGTAATTTAAGAGCATATACTTAAGACGTAATTATTATCGATTTACTTTTCTCGTTATTCTCAAAAATATAGATTATTACGTTAAGTGATAAGAGTATAGTAGCGATAAAGGCGACTTAAACGGGCGGTGCTTCAGCTACTCTACTTAACACTTCTATAGATCTCTTAACTCGATATCGAGACGTGAACCTTTATATACTATAAGTCAATTCCTTAATAGTTTAATTCGATCGATTTAGTAGATCTTCTAGACTCAATTAAATAGATAGATTTAAAATCTAATTAATATTAAATCCCTTACTACCTATCATTTCACGAATAGAGTTAGATTATTTTGACGCTTGCTTTGTCACTAATTTCTACACTTTCCCTATTTTAATAACTCGAGTTTGAGGTGATCACTGTGTGTTTTATCTAATAGGTTAATAAGACTTACGTACTAATATAGATATAGTGAGTGCTTGAGATAATTCATGAGAAGGAGAAGCTGAATCGTAAAGTCCTGTATTATTACGGTTAATTATACTTTTATTCGTTTCTTCTTCGTCAAGATCCATATCTTTTATAATTTCTATATCTTGATTTACCCGAGCTTAACTTTTATTAAAGTCTCTAATTTAGTCTAAGATGAATTAAGATAGCTTTGAAAGGTTATATTCTTTGTCTTTTGATTGCTTCTGAATATTTTTCGAACGTTGAAGAATTTATAATATTTTAGCTAATTGTGGTTTGGGCTTCGTAGTCGCTATAGCAAGAGACGGTTTATTTTCGATAAATAAACACCGACTTGCCACGAATTGCTAATTATCAAGTGATTGGTCCTTATCCTGCTCGTAATATTGCTCATATTTCTACTAATATTGCTGCTGCGTGAAAGCTCCGGCCGTCACTAGTAAGGGGCTCTAATATTTCTCATGATCGCTAACGTAGTATTCGAGTTCTTTATAAATAAAGCACCGGACTTTCGATAATAACTTTCTTGAACGATCAGGATTTCGAGGTAAATATATCTATACTTGATTCGAGTTGGGTACTTTGATAGCAATTTCTTTGATTTATACTATATAAAGAGCTCTTATTTCTTGAATCAACGCTGGGAAAGCTTAATTTATATTAATAAGAACTTATCTTATCAATTCTTTATTCGTTCTAAAAAAAGCTTCGAGTAGAGTGACTCTTATAACATCTACGTACCCCGAATCGAAGAGATTAATCTTATTAATCTTACTATAAGCTACTTTAATAAGTCGAGTAACTATAGTAAAGATATAGTTAATATCTTTATTGCACTCGAATAATAGAATATTTCTCTTGCTACTATCTTTTATGCCCTTTAAGGTAATCATTTCGATATCGATATAATCTTAAGAAAGTTACGTTATAAGCTTAGCTACTCGCTTAAGATAATTCAAAATACTTTCGAATTCTCCTTATTTCAAATTTATTAACTTCACTCTTAATTCGAATCTTTTAATTTAGATATCTTTTATTTTAATAGCAAAGATTAAAAGAAATTCGTCTTGTAGTTGAGTTCAATTTTATTTAACTTTCGCGTCGAGCTCGCTATATTAAATAAAGGTATAGTTCTTAAGACTCTATCGAAACAAAATTCGGTGAGTCTTATTATAATATTATGCTCGGGTATTCGTGTCTTCGGGTTCACGGTTTTAATAATCTTACTCGTATATTTATTTTAGATCTTTTAGGAATTTTATAGAGTCTTTCTTTTTATCTCGAAGTCTCTTAAAGAGACGAATCTTAGTTTAATTTATAGTATAAAAAGAGTCTTACGAATAAGAAGAAAGAGATAATTTGTTGAGAGTCGCTTGATTAGGAGCTAAAGCTTTTGCTAATAATTTATTAGATATTACTTTAATAATAATCTTAGATAACTCTAATTCTGGTACTTGACTAGAAGTAAGTGAGTTTTCGATAGATAAGGAATCTACAAATAAGTTTTTTATAGAGCTAATAAGAAAAGGCTATTCGTGATTAAGAGATATATCTTTTCTCGAAAGAAGTTTTGAGAAATTCGTGCTTTTCTTAAGTGATTTGATACGACTTGACTTAATGCTTTTTTGAAAAGAGGGTATATTCCTTAAAGGATTTGATATATAATAAAGATAGTAATAGTTCTAAAGAGAGCGATTTGAGTGAAGTAAAGAATAATAAAAAAAGTGTCGAGAAATAGAAAATGAAGATAAGAAGGAGTAGCTCTTGTTAAGTTCTTCTGGCGAGCGATAATGTTAAATTCTTCTAGTCAGTTAAGTTTTCTAATTATATAGCAAATAAAAAGTAGTCTTCGATTCGTTGAAGTTGTTAGTATAGGCCTGTGTATACTTAATGATAATGATGAGATCCCAGTTTAGTTCTTATTTGAATGATTATAATAGTAACAGAGGTTAATTTCGTTCGTATATTCTCTATCTAAGAGTATCTACTTGCTGAGTGCTATTTTATAAAAAGAAAGCCTGGTGCTTAGTAATCCTTTTCTCCCCGTTCCTTCCTTCAGTGCTCAGTTTGGAGAGGACAATGGTGTGGCTTGGCACTCTTTGTTGGAATTTGGCACTACTCAGCCCTATCGCTTGTATGTAGTCAGATTTTTCAGTAGCTACAAACCATCCGTCA
>MU853215.1:4943-23591 GCA_033085395.1 Xanthoparmelia taractica | reverse complement strand
TTAGCTTCGAGTATATAAAGATTAATATCTTTTTAAAAGAAGAAGCGATAGAAACGCTCGCTATAATTAAGATTAATTAAGATATTTATTTAATTAAAAAATTAAAGTATTAAAATATTAATTAATATAAATATTCTCGACTTAAAAAAAGCGAAAATAAATTTATTAGCGAAGCGTTTTCGATTAGATAAGAATATATCGTATTCTTTAATAATTAAGTTCTTAAAAAAGCGATAAAAACGAATAATATAAGCTATTAAGCGAATTATTATGAAATTATTTTAAATCGTAAATATATTTATTAAATTTAAAAGAATCTTATTTAAGAGTCGCGATTATCTATTTAAATCGCAAATTTTATTAATAAATCTCGATATCGAAAGCGAAGTAATTACTTATATAATTAACGCCGAGGTATTTATAATATAAGTTTAAAATATATTATTATTCGTAATTATTATTTCTTAATAAATAAGATTAAAAAAGATTTTAAAATATAAAGAGAAAGAATATTTTCTTATTATCTTATCTAAAATAACATTAATTATACAATCGTCTTAAAAAAGAATTATTATTATTATTATTCTCGCTAGGCTATCATTAGGTGTACACCCCCTTACAATAGATGTACATCCCCCAAACAATAGATGTACACCCCCCCTAATCGGGTTAGGTCGTTATAGCGAAGGCCATTTGTACCTTATTTTTCTTCCTTTATTCCCCATCAACACTCAAGCAGCTATAATTCTTCTACCCCCGCCGTCAGGCCTATTAGACGTCACCGCTAATGATCTTATTCGTTAGATTCAAGAACACGCTGACTCGAAAGACTACGCGATAGTCAAACAGCGTTCCAAGTCTAACAAAAAAGATGTTATTCGAAAGATCTAGCTACGCTGCGATCGAGGAGATAAACTACGTCAAAACCATGGTGAAAAGAGAGTATATGATATCTCTCGCTTGAATGAGTGTTTATTTAAGATTACAATTAAGCGAGTCGAGGATAATTAAGTCCTTGAGGTGAAAGAACCGTCTTATAATTATTCAGTAACCCTGCAAGTAGCATATTCTTCTCTACGAAAGCTAGCCTTAACTTTAAAGATAAAGCAATCGATTGTCACTTAAGTTAAGAGTCATGCGATCCTAAGTTAAATTATTTCAGGTCTACTCCATAACGGTGACGAAGAAAACTTATTGCTATATGCATATAGTAGTCAATCAAGTCAAATAATTCAAATAAATTACTAAATATAAGAGGTATAGAGAAGGTCTGCCTGTATATCATCAAGAATCTTCATCATATTCCCCGTGTTAAGGAATAATATTGATGTGATTCAATAATGAGTGTGGTGAATAAATTGTTGAACTATCTAAGTGTGTGTGCGCCAGCTAAGTACGGAGAAGCGAGTGCCAAGACTCGTCATGACCAGCCCTACGTCCATATGGACAAATATTCCATGACATCCCGAACGTATTTAAAGATGTAACTTACTATACTAAGTTAGCATCTGCAAATCTGAAAAGTTCATTTCCGCACGAATTCCGTAGGGTCCGCACGATCAGCACGATTCAGCATATTCAGCCTTATCCGCCTATGTCGGCAAAATTCAGTCGGGTTAGTAATTATCGGCAAAATTCAGCTCGATTAGTAAATAGAGTTGCTATCCGCATAATTAGCACGATTTAGCAAATGGGCAATTTTAAATTTTGTGCGTAAAGTCCTCGTAAGGCCCCGTAGCAAGTACTTAATGATATACGTTGCGCACTACTTCGGGTACTACTATCGCGAGCATTATCTCCGCGAGAATTTGATCTAAAACACACGATCTCGAGGTCTATTTCGAGGTGACGTTGAGGGTCGTCGCTGCATATCGTTATCGAACCTCGTCGTCGATTATAAAAAAAATTATATAGGGCTGAATATAGGGCTGAGTCACGTGATTAATGCTAATCGTGAGTATAGCAAGTAGTATTTGCTAACTGTGCTGAAATCGTCCTAATAGCAAAGTTGAGTTGCTAACTTGACGGAATTCGGGCGGATATTTGATGGAGTTGCTGATCCGGCGGAATTTTTGATTTCAGCCCTAGCCGCGCGATTAGCAATTTTGAATCCAGCAGGAACTTTTCAGATTTGCAGATGAGCTTCCGCGCGAAAGTTAACCCGAAAGAATTGGTGTAGACCCTGAAACTAACCCGATTAGAGAGGGTGTACATGTATTGTAAGGGGGTGTACACCTAATGACAGTCTTCTCGCTATAATAGAAGTAATAAAAATATCTATACTCTTATTAATCGAGTATATTATAATTAATAACGTTATTATTTATTAATTAGATTAAGTATCTTATTAGATAAGTATTATTTAAAAGATAATTAAATCTTATTTATCGATATTTTATAATTTCGATAAAGTAATAGATATATTAGAGAAGAAATAAATATCGATTAAGACGCTATTTAACGTTAAATTAGAGTTTACGAAGATCTATTTAATAAAATAAAAAGATAAATAATTTATAAATAAAAAATTTAATAAATTATATAAAAAAGAAAAGATAAGTTAAATAAGTAAATCGACGTTATATAATTACTTAATATTTATAATATAAAGAATTATTTATTTTTTAGATAAGGCGTTTACTCGTAAAAAGCGAGTAGTTATTAATATTCGCGAATTAAATAAAATCACGAAATCTAATTCTTATTTAATATTATTATAAGCGAATATTATTGTATTAATATAAGAATATAAATATATTAATATTATAAACGAAGCGAATTTCTTTTATTAATAACTAATACGCTATAAGAATCGTTATAAGCTTATTATAATTATTTATCGCGAAAGCGAGTAATAAAATATAATTATTATAAGTTTTAAGAATAATTTAATATACGTATAATAATAGATTAATAAGCTTCTTAGAAATTTCCGAAGCTTTATTAAAGCTTATATTAACGATATTATAATTTTTAATAATACTTTAAAGAAGTATCTAAATTATCTATAGCGAATCTTTATTCTCTTTAAACAGTATAATATCGCTATTAAATTATTTAAGACTTTTTTAAAATATTTCTTAATAACGCTATTAAAATAAAAGATAGATAATTTAAAGTTAAATATCGCGAAAGAGAAACTTATAATTATTATTAAGCTTAGCTTTTTTATTATCTTAAAAGATCTAAAAACGTATCTAAAAATAATTAATTAACTTAGAAACTATATTTTCTATTATACGTATATAATATAATTACTTTAATTAAGAAAGACTTTAATATTATATAACGCTTTTATTAAGAATAAGACTCGAAAGACGTTTAATAGAAAAGGTTATCTTAATATTTCTATCGAGAAAGAGATTTATATTTTCAAAAGATTATAGAAAATCTTTAGAGAGCTAATATTTCTTATTTATTATAATCTTAACTAACGATTATATATAGATATTAACGCTTTTAAATAGAACTTTAATATAATTATTTATTATATTAAAAATAATAAGATAATCTTTAATAGAGAGAATATTAAATCTATTATATTTTTTAAATAAGATATTAATTATTATTAAGTCTTATTATTAATTTATAGAATTAAAAATAATATAATTAATATAATTAATGCGAAGAATGAAATATTTTATTAATAAATTAGTACGTTAACGCGATATCGAATAAATCTCGAGTAATAATATATACGAATTACTCGATAATAATCTTTATAATTAAATAAATTAAGATAATTTTTATAAATATTAATAAACTTAACTTACGATTAATAAGAGCTTTTATATATTTATCTTAATTTAATCTTACCGTATAATATAAGTCTAAAAAGCTTTACGTTATATTTAATATCTTTTCTTAATTAAAGATAAAAAATATTATAAATATTATAAATAAATAACGTATTTAATAATTTAATATTTAATAACTTTAAGATAATATATTATATAATTTTAATTAAGATATTAAATAACTTTAAGTCTAGATTAAAGCGAAGCTATATTAATAATAAGCGCTAAGCTAAATTTCTTAAGATCTTAAAATTCGCTTAATCTATGATTAATAAATAAGATATAAAATAGTAATTAAAGAAATTACGATTTAAACTTTATAACGAACTTATTTATTTTATAAACGAAATTAATAATAAAAAATAATTATATATTTTTAAGACTCTATATAAAAAAGTCTTCGAGTTAATATATAATTATTATAATTATAATAAATTTTATCGTATATATAATCGCATCGTGAGCTCGTTATATCTTGAAAGCTATCTCGACGACTATAGAAATATATTTATTATTATTCGAAATATTAAGTTAATTAAATAAAGAGATATACGTCGTACGAATTATTACGCTTAATTATTGTCTCGTTAATATCTTTTTATATAATAAAAATAAACTTTATTATTACTTTATCGCTTATACGAAGAAATAATTATAACGTAATTCTTATTATTATATATAAGTTTAATAAGAAATTATTAATTATTCTTAAAAAGAATACTTAAAGTATCGCGAAATAAGTCGATACGTTTCTCGTCTCGATAATAAAGCACGACTAAAAAGTATCTTAAGCGATTATTTTCGATAGAAATAATAAGTTTATATTAAACTTTTAAAAAATATTATTTAATCGTAAACTTAAATAAAAACTTTATTAATATTCTATCTTATATATAAATTATTCTAAATAATTCACGTAATACTTTTATCGACGTAATATTAAATAAAATTATATACGAATTTCGTATTAATAACGCTTTAGAATTATTAATCGATCTTTCTTCGAAGAACTTCTCTTAGCTTCCAACAATAAGATAAAAAGAAATCGAGAAATTTATCGTTTGAATTAACGTAATAATTAAATATTACTATAATACGCGTTATATTAATATTACTTTAAGAAAGAAGATCTATCTACGTTTAAATAATAATTACTCTATACTCGAGCTACTAAATAAAAAGCTATCGATTTAATATATTAAATTATTTACTATTAAGCGCCGAGTGAGCCGTCTTATATACGAGTTAAAGTTATCGCCTATTATAAAAATATATTTAATAATATTAATAATATAATTAAAGCTCTATTCGAATAAAAAAGATCTCTTTAATAAAACTTATAATTATAAATTATTACTCGTTCTAATAGAAGAGTAAAAGAAAATTAATAAATATATTATCGATAGACTAATCGATAAGAAGATAATTCGCGAAAAGACGTATTATCTAATAAAATAAAGCGATTAAGAAGAGTAATATAATATATAATATTTTATTAATAATCTTCAAGACGCTTTAAGAAAATTTAAGAAATTTAAAAAAAATGTTCTTAATATCGTAAGACTATAGCGTATTTATTAACGTCGCGTTTTGACGAATATAATTATCTAAAGAAATATCGCTATTTTATTAATAAAACGACGACGAGAAAGATCTCAAAGAACTACGAAGTCTAAATTAACATTTAATGTATTCACGACTTTCGTAGCAACGAACTCTAATATTATCGCTTTATGTCACGATTTTCTGTATGCCAAAGGCATTTCGGGAAGATCGGGGAGGCTAGGCCAAATTTATATTAGTTTCTTAGCATAATCTCCGCCACTACGACCCTTAGAATTCGATAGACTTTTTAATTATTAATCTCAAGATCTTTTTTATGATAATATAATAGTAACGCTTAATTTCGATATTAATTGACTATCGAAATCGATTTAGAAGATATTCTTCATTAATATAGCTCACTCATCATCACCGAATCCATTAAATAAGTAAGCTATTAGATTAGCAAGATCTCATTAGCTTTTCTCTGCTCTTTACCTATCAAAAGTCCCCCTATTTTACTTCTTTTATCAATCAGCCTCATAACGCTAACTACTTTAGCACAACGCTAGCTACTTTAGTAGATAAATAAGTATTTAGCCTCGCGTTTAATATTTAAAAATTCATTGTTACTAATTATAAATACGCTAATTTAATATCTAACGATATTAAGAAGATTTATAAGTATTTTACGTTTAATACTCTCAGGCCTATTAGATTAATATCTACTATTAATTCTACTACTAATTTATTAAGAATAACTATTTATTCTTTAATTTAAGATCGTTAATTATCTAATTAAATCGTTAATAAACTTACTTTTCGTAAATTTATTCGACGTTTTAAGTAAGTTACTTAATCTTTTAGAAACTTACTCTTTAAATCTTTTTCTACTAAAAATACACTTAATTCGTTATTATCTAATAATAATTCTAATATTAATTCTACTAATATTAGTGACGATAATTCTATTAATTCTAATAATGTTAATAATAATTCTATTAATAATAATCGTGATTCTTTATTAAATAATTCGCCTTCTATATCACCGCCTCTACTAGAAAGCCATAAGGAATTAATGGCTACGGACACTATTGTCGGTGATTCGAACTCTTTTCATCGTAGGTAATTAAGTTAAACTATATCTGAAATAGCTATCAATTTCACAGCCCAATAACTATAAGATATAATTAACAATGCTATCAAATCCGCCGTCACAAATATTATTAATAACTTGCAATTACCTACTAGATCTAGAGGAGAATAAGATTCGTTAAAAGAGTTAGAAGAACTCGAATTTATAGTAGAAGCCATAGAAGCACGAAGTTCTAATAGCAAATGAAATGCTATAGAATTAAATTATTTCGATTCTTTTTTAAATAAGTCTTATGAAGAGAGTAAGATTATAATTATAAAAAAGAATATATATTATAATAATGTAATTCTATATATTAAAAGAATTTATAATTTAATAGCTATAAAAGAAGAAGCTATAGTTCGTATTAATATAAATACTTATTTTCGTGATTTTATACTTATTTAATATATCTTAAAGCTATTAAATTTAAAGTAAAGAGATCTTCGTATAAAAAATAATAAAGTAAAAGAATAATATAAAGCTCTTTTTATAAGATTTAAGGAATTATTAAACGTGATACTCTCGAATCTAACTATAGAAAAGTATATATTAATAGATACTTATTCTCGATAAGAGTCTGCTAGCTATATATAAGTAGTAATTAGATATATAAAATTAGCTAATATTAATAATATTCAAAATTAGTTGAGATTTATCTATTAAGAAATCATATTAGAATTACGAGTCTTCGTCGATCTATCGAATTCAGCTACTATGATTGCGAGTTTTATTCAAATGCTTAACATGAAGAAAGTAGTCTGATTTGAGCTATATATTAGGTAGTATTAATATTAGACTTTCGTTTAAAGGTCTTAGTAATAGTATTAGAATTAATATTAAAATTAGCAGAATCAATAGCGTGGAAATGCCTATCGAAATGCATTTCAGTAAGATCTTTCTTTAGCTTTCAATTCAATTCGTTAAGATTAATAGAATTAATTTAATTCTTTTCAGTTATTTGAATAATAGTAATAATACGAATAATCGTATCGCCAGCAGCTATTATTTCGATCTTCTAACTCCTTTGATTAAAATGCTTATCGCTCTTAGTAGTATAGCTATTAATCAAATTCTCGCTAGGATTCACAATTATAGTAAGGCACGAATTAAAGGTCTTTCGTATAAAATACGTTAGGTTTAACAAATCGACTATTAAATTAAGTCGATTAAGTAGATCGAAAATTCGAAAGCTAAAATAACGCCGAAAATCGTTAATAATTTCAGTAGAATTTTAGATCTAAGGCTACTACTTATTAAATAGAAACGATTACTAAAAATAAGTAAGAAAATCCTAACTAAACGAAAGAAAATACGCTTTAATAGAATATTAAAATTAATAACTATTAGAAGCGCTTAGACCATGATTTTAATAAATTAAATAATTAATATTATAATAATTCTTTTGCTAAATTTATAGGTATTTAAACGTATTATAAAAATTGTAATTTAACTTTCTCTTTTAAGTCGAAATTATATAAATATTTATAAGTCGAATATTAATTTAAATTACTTTCTACGTCTAATTCGCCGATAAATATATAGACGAATATCGACGCTTTTATTATAAAAATTATTTAATTAGACTTCAAGAATATAGCTAGATTAGATACTAATTTTAGCTTTCGTGACTGAAATTACGCTTATATTTTACTACGATTTATATTAAATATAGCTAAGAATAAGAAAGAATATGCTAATTTAGAAACTAGCGTGATATTAATCGATAAATAATAACTTTTATCTCTTCTATCTAATGTAAAAATTAAAAAAATATTATCTTATTTACGTATTAAAGAACTTGATTCTATAATATATAATATCGATAAACATATGCTTATTTTAATGTATCTCTTAGATCTTAAAAGAAATAATAATAAGACTCTTATATATATTATAAAAGAAATTTATTTAATTAATAATTTAAAGATAAATCTATTAATAAGAAATAATATTATAAGACCGAAGAAAATTATACTTAATGTAAGTAAAAATAAGACTTATATTAATAATTATAATATTATTATTAAAATTATAACTTATAATATTAATTAATATATAAAACGATTAATTCGAGTATAAAAGGCACTTATTATTGCATCGAGAGCTTAGTAAATTCTATTTATTATTACACCTAAGAATCTATCTAATAGAGACTTTATTTTTAAATCTACGAAGTAGTATAATTTAATTATGTATACTTATATAATTAATATTAATATTATTAATATAATAGTCAAAAACGAGATTAATTATATTATGCAAATTCTTAAGAAATTGCACTTAAGAATATTATAAGAAGTCGACTACGAAAACGTCTTCTTTATTAATATAGAGATATCTTTAGCTAAGTTCAAAAAGCACTCAAACTCATCGAATTGAGTCAAAAAAGCAATTACTTTTGCGACTATTACATTAATAAGTCTAGCTAATAGTTTTACGTCTCTAGTTAATTATACTAGAAATAAAATTCTTAATAAAATCTTAGATAATTTTATTAATTTTAAACGTATAGAATTAAAGCTTTCTAATAATGTAATAATCTATAAGAATAAGCTAAAAAAGTAGTAATTAACTAACTTAGTTAATAAGTTTTCGTTTTTATAAAAGAATAAAGATTTTATTAAAATATTATAGAATAAATAAATAAAGCGTTCTCTTTAAGATAATTAATAATTAAGATTATTTAATAATAAAAGAGCGAAGATTTATTCTCTTAGACTAATAGATAAGATAATAATTAATAAAACCTTTAATACTTTTTAATAATAAGGTCGTTTAAAGTATATAAAGCAATTAACTTCGTTCAGCTATTTTATCTTTATTATTTAAAAAACTCTATCTAATAATAAGAGAAAAGATAGAAGTATAATTAATATTCGAGATTTAAACGATCTTAATATATTAGACGTTTATCTTATATCTCTTTAATTAGATATTATCTTAAAATTACTTAATTATACGTATTTAATAATACTAAATATAATATTATTCTTCTATTAATAACTTATATATCTCAACTTTCGATATATATTTATAATAATTACTTATCGCGAGTAAGAAATATTTAACGTTTTAATTATAAGCTATATAAACTTAATTATCTATATATAAAGAAGAATTAATTATATTCTAAGAGCTCTTAAAGACTTCGCATAAATCTATATTAATAATATTATTATTAAATTTAATAGCTTCTCTAAGCATCTCTATCACTTAAGAAGACTTTTTTAACTTCTAATTGAATATAATATTTTAATTATTCTTAAAAAAATCTTTTTAAGATATTTAAATATTAATTTATTTAATCGATATATTAATTCTTTAGAAATAATTACTATAGATAATAAACTTAAAGCGATTATTAAGCTAAATTATCTCGTAATTTTTAAAGATTTAGAGTATTATCTTAATCTAATAGATTATCTTCGTAGCTTAATTTACTACTATATATAACTTATAATATCTTTATAGAATCTTAAGACGAGACTTTTAAAAGAAGCTTCGTTAAAAGATAATTCTCGTTATATATATTTTTCTCGCTTTAAATTATCTTTATTAAATAAAACGAAGAAAACTAATTTTAATAGCCTATAAGTAACATTATCTTAATCTTTTATACTTATTTATCACGATTTTAATAAATAAATTTAGATACTTTAAAAGAATTTAATTTTAAAGTATAGGTGTTTTATATTAAGAATAAAGAACTTAATTCTAACTCGAATGAATAATCTCCTCGCACTGCAATTTAAATAATTATATTTCTTTCTTAAGACCTAACTTAAGCTAAAAAGAATTATTAGTTAATAGAGTTAAAAGTAGCAGACTTCGTCTAAGTGCTTAAGAAAATAAGGTATCTAATAAACTCTTCGAAATATATTACTATTATTTAAATAGATTATTCTATTATTTTAAATATTATGAAATAATTATTTATTACTTTAACGAATTTTATTATAAGAATAAATATTCGTCTTATTAAAGCTTTTTAATTTCTTAGATAATTTTATCTTAATATTTAATATAAGCTCGAAAAAGAATATATCGTTCTCGATGCACTTTTAAGGCTTATAAGTGCTAATAATATCTCTCTTTCTAATAAGTATAATAAGCTAGATACTCTCTTTATTATTATACTTATAAAAATAAGTTTAACGTTTCTTAAAGACCTCGAAGATAATTATAAAAGAGATTTATTTTACGTTAGAATCTTTACTTTAATAGCTAAAAATAAGAATATTAATAAGAACGTTATTATTAATCTTTCTTTCGTTCGTGATAGATATATAAAAGATATTATATAGAAATATTAAAATCTTTTATATTATATTAATAAGCTTATCGGCGTATAGCGTTTTTATATATCTTAAAGTATAATTAAAATCGTTCTTAAAATAGCTTATAAAAATAATTATTTCAGATTTAAGAAGTCTTATAAGAAGATTTTAAATATTTAATATATTTATAAATTAATTAAGCATCTTCGATAATATATTAGATTTTATTCTTAATATCTTATTCTTTAAATACGTTGATATCGCTTTTATAATTCTCTATAATTAATTAAGTCTTCGTTAATATCGTTTTATATATTTATTTTAAATTTTATTTTAATACTCTTAAAATTAATAAATAAAAAGTTTAATATTATTTTTTCTATAATAGATAAGTTCACAAAAAAGATAACTTTCGTATCTAAGAAAAAGAACTATTTTATTATTTAATAGACTACTATATTACTTAATAAACTTAATATTATAAATTAAAAAATCTTAAGGATTTTATTCACGGATCGTAATAGAAAGTTTCTTTTTAAACTTTAATCGAAGCTCTTTAAGAAGCTCGAAGTAAACTTACTTTATTTAATTAATTATTATTTTTAAATAAATAAAAGTAGCGAGAGAATTGATTAAATAGCGGAGATAGTACTATAATTCTATCTATATATTATATAGAATTCCGCTCTTTAATCGTTAATTCTCTCGCGAATATAAGCTTTATTTAATAACTTAATCTTAATTATAATTAAAAATAAAACTCTTAATAAATTAATTTATAAATTTTAATTTAATAAATTACTTAATCTACTTAAAGAAGTTACTATATCTCTATTATAATCTATCGTTATCTATATTTAAATAGCTAATATTATCTTATTTACTTAGATAAATTAAAAATATTATTATAATAGAAAGTATTAATTAATGTTTCTTAAGTAGAGCGATTAAACTTATTTATAACTATATAAAGACTATTTTATTTCTATTACTACTATTATTATTATTAAACTATTTTAATAATATATTAATTTCTTTAAAATACTATAGAAAGTTAATAAGTAGATCTATAAATTAGCTATTCTAAGACATTAAAATATATATTTAATCTTTAATATTACTTAATTAAAATCTATCTCTACTTTTAACTTTAATTTATATAATTGTTCTATTTCTAATTAACTAGATAATATATATATAAAAGAATATTAATAAGTATAAGTTCTGGGAGATAGAGCGAATTCTTAATAAGCGAGTTATTCGAAAAGATAGAGGCCTTGTCACGTAGTATCTTATTAGATAATTAAAATACGGACCTAAATATAATTAGTAATATAACGCCAAAGATCTCACGAACTCAGATAACTTAGTACGCCAATATGAGTTTAATCGCTACTACTAATGTCGTCTGAAAATCACACTCAATATTATAGCAAATATCATATTCTTATGGCACTCACACTACACCTACTATATCATCGCTGCATTCAAATAACTCAATAAGTTTTGTCGACCGGGAATACAATTCCTCTTAACTTGATAGCATTTATGTGGTTATTGAAAGGAGATATCAATCAATTTGTGGTGTTTGTGTTGTTATTATTGTGGCATTCTAACTACTCCTACACTACATGCTTTTAGCCGCCAAGGTGACCTTACTGCCACCAGTTTTCTAGCATTTTTGCCGCCAATACGAATTCGCTGATAACAAGCAATAGTATCAACAAATCAAGGATTTGATTGAGGTTATGATAAGCAAGCGAGGTCGCTTGTTTTCCTTGTTGTTGTGGGATGTTGTCACGGTTTTCTGTATGCCAAAGGCATTTCGGGAAGATCGGGGAGGCTAGGCCAAATTTGTATTAGTTTCTCAGCATGATCTCCGCCACTACGGCCCTTAGAATTCGACAGACTTTTCAACCATCAATCCCAAGACCTTTTCCATGACACTTTATTAATTTATTATAATATTAGACTTAATTAGCTAGCGAAATATCGTTAAGCTAAATAATAAAGAAAGCAAATATAGCTTTATTATTATTAGAGAATTATTATATAATAGCTCTAATTCTAAGAGTATTACTATTTAAAATTTATTAAGTTTAATAACTTAGTATTATACTTCTTATAACTCACTTACTTTCTATAACTTAATTATTTATAACTTAATCTTTCTATAACGTATCACGCGTCTTATAATTTATATATTTCTTATAATTTTTATAACTTAGTATCTTATTAATTATAATTTACACGCTTCTTATAACTTACGTATTTCTTATAATTTACACGTTTCTTATAACTTATAAGCTTATAACTTATCTTACTTCTATATTACTTCTTACTCTCGATTTATATTTTAGAACTTCGCATATATCTTATAACTCTTACTTTTATTAAGCTTATATCTCTTATTTAAATCTTATTTTCTTTAAATTATTTATATTAATTCGCCTTAAATTATTATTATATTTTATAGACTAAATATCGAAATTATACTTAAATTAAAGACTCTTAATATATCTTTTACGCTAATTAATTCTAGAAATAAAAATAATAAAAAATATATAAATAAGCTTTAAGAGAGACTTAATAGATAATCTATTATAATCGTAATTTTAGAAACGAAATTTATATCTAATAGACGCTAAAGATAAGAATTATTTTAAGATAAATGATATTATTAAAACGAGTTCATTATAATTATAAAATTATCTAAAGATTATAAATCGCTCTATCTCTCTAAAAGAATAAATTTAAATAATACGTGAATAATTAAGATTATAAATTTCGAAATAAGCGACGCGAAAAGAGCGAGATTATATTCTATTATATTCTCTATAAAAAATTTATATATTAATTATATTAATAAGAATTAAATAAAAAAGATAAGAAGCGATTAGAATAATCTATTACGATATTAAGTAGTCTTCGAAGTCTATTAAATATATAAAGATAAAGAAATAATAAAAGAATTTTCTTTAATTTTAATAAATATTAATACTTATAGATATAAAAATTATAAGCTAAGATCGAATTTACTATGCGAAAGCTAGATTTTAAAATATAACTTTAACGTCGTAGCGAAAAGAGCTTAGATTATATACGATATATTCGAGATTAAGAGAATAGATACTATCTCACGATTAATAACTATATAGATATTAAATAAAATCACTACTATTTTAAAGCGTTAGCTTTATTAATTCGATATAAAGATCGAGTCGATTTCTATTAATATCTTATTTAACGCTCGACGCTTATATAATACGAGATATTCTCTATATAAATCTCGATTAATCGATAATTTAAGCGCGATATTCTTTAGCAAAAAAGCGCGAATCTTTAAAATAAATAAATTCACTATCTTCTCCGAAGAAAGTTATATTCTCTTCTTCGTTAAATTAAGTTCGATTTTATATATAAATAACTTTATCTTTAACTAAAAAAGCGATATCGATAATAATTTTATCTTTTCTAATCTAAAAGAGCTTAATTTATTATAATAATAATTATCTTAATCTATTACGAAGATTAAATTATTATAAGTAAAAGCGCTTTAAGTATAATTAATTATTATATAAATAAAGCTCGAAGATATTAAGAAGAAATTAAGTATTATATAAAATAATTTAAAAATAATAATCGAGAACGTAATTAAAGTAGAAGATAAAATTATCTTTCTTGCTATATATATTAAGAATTTACATTAAATTACGAAGTAGTTTATAAAGAAGCTATAGCGTGTAATTAGAGTAATTTTTTAATTTATAAATCTAATATAAGTCGAGAATCTAATTAAAAAAAATAAGAATAAATATACGAAAGCTCTTTAATTCGTTATTATATTATTAATAAATATTAAGAATATCTTATAAAAGAATAATAACGTTATAATAAAGCTTCGCTTATATCTTTTAACTTTAATAAAGCGACTTTTTAATAATAATAATAATTTTTAAAAATAAAAGATCTCTTATAGCGATAATCGCGTTAAATTATAGAAAGAGAGAAATATCGAGCTTAATAACACTAAGGAACTCGATAAAGATAAGGGTTACTAACTATTCGACTCGTCGTATTTTAATAGCGATAATAGCATCTCTAATATCGATTTATCTATCTTTTAATCTCGAAGATAATTAACGTTAATTTCTATATTATTAATGCTTATATCTATTACACTATTATTAGACGTATTTAAGTTTAAATTCTCTAGATCTCGAGTAGTAACTAAATTACTATTCGATAATCGTATTAATTCTTAAGCTCTACGCTATTATATAAATTATTAAATCAACGTCTCTCAAGATACGTCGCGAATAGTAAGAGATATCAAGACGATATTAAAATAGAAGGTTAAGTATAATATTTAGTTCATATTAGAAAGGAATATAGTTAAGTTTGATATAGATCTAGAGAGCATCCGCTAATTAGAGGGCCCCCGTTAATCAGCGAGGGTGCTGATTTTTTCCGCTGCCCGGCAGATTGTTACGGATAGTATTTGTCTACCTCGATCGTGACTAGTACTTGCCTTGGCTTGGCCCGGTCTTGGCCGGAGTATTTAAATAGTAGTCTTCGTTAGAGAAAAATGAATCATCTTTAACTCAACCTTTCAATACTTAACACTATGATTCTACTAAGCGGGCAAACGAGTATATATATAACTATATGAAACATTATCACTAAAAAATGAAGCTATTCAAGAATTTATCAAATTTATAGAAATGCCAAGAATATCAAGAGTTTTAGCGCTATCTAGGACTTTTAATACCGATCTTCGTAGTCTTTCTAATCTTTATTAGTAATTAAAGCTAAAGATAAATAGATTAAATATCGTCGTCGTAGAGATAAGAAAGTCTTTAATATAAATAAGCGATCTCTTGATTAAAAGAAATGCAATTAAGCGAAAGTCAAAAGTAAACGATTAAGATATATATCGTAACTCTCGAGCTAAGATCATTAAAATAATAAAGATTAGAATAATTAGAATAATTAATATAACTTAAATAGAATAATTATAATAGCAATAAGTGTATTTAGTTAGGTGTAAGTCTTTATTACTCTAAGTTGAAAAAATCTATCTAAGTTAGTTAGTCAAGCTAGTTAGCCAAGCACTTACCTTAGCCGATTTCTTGATTAGCTTGGCAAGTGCGTTTTCGTAACAGCATTCACCGAAATAGAAGAAAAAGCGAGCGATCTCGCTTGCTATTATATATATTTTAAAGTATATAGAAAAATGATAATAGTATACTAAAATTGACGGGAAGTTAATAATAGTAAGATCTTTTCGACGGCTAAACTATATAGTTAGAATATTAATTAGTATATTTCTTTAATAATTACACAAACGTTATCGAATAGAGAGACGTTATTTCTCAATCGATAATACTCGTTAAACGTTTAAATATAGCAGTGAAATAAGTAGATATAATGTAAGTATTATTTAGATTACGTTCTAAGACGATCTCTTTCTTTTTTAACGAGTAAGTTTAACTAAAAAGACGGAGATAAGATTATAGAAGTGAGTGCAAATGTAAATGTAACAGCTCGAATTCTAGCTACTTTCATCTTATATTTCTTCATCAACTTAGAAGCATTATTAAGATTCTTAATATTATATTATTAATTATATTATTAATTATATTCTTTTTATCTTGTTAGGTATTTTATAATTAAATTACGTTTCTTTTTAATAATTTATTTATTAAGAAATTATTCGATTTTTAAATTAATAGTATTATTATTATTAATAGAAATAGACGAGATATATTAAGATCGAGAACGTTAAAAAGAATCGTTCTGTGGCGTAGAATAAGACTTTAATTATACTATTATAAAGACGAGATAGACTCTTTATTCTATAAAAATAATAAGTCTATAGATAAGTCTATTTACTTTATTTATTATCTAAAAAAAATCGATATATTATTATAATAGTTTATTAATAATATTAAGAATAGAGAGAATCTTATAGTTCTTATATAGTCGAAGAAATACTTATTCTTTCACTCTAAGAAATATTAATTAATACTTTCTATCGTAATAAAATTTATTAAATATTTAAATAAAATTAATAATATTTTTAATTATAATTTATATAGAGACGTAATCGATTTTAAATAATAAACGAAGTAAATTTAAAGATCTATTTAAAGTAAAATTATTAATTATTTCGCTCGATATAATTTTAGAAGAGACGAAGTTATTTAAAAAATTTATATTTATAATAGAATTTTCGATTATAAAGAAGATTTATTAAGAATATATATAAAGTATCTTAAAGCTATCTTAATAGTCTAATTAGTGCGTTCGCTCGTATTATTAATCTATAAATAATAGACTATTAAATAAAATAGAGAAATCTTTAATAATTTGAAAAGCGATTTTAAGAACTTCGAAAGAAATTTCTTATCTCGATCGCTGATAATAACTTTTAAGAATTCTTAATTAATAATATTAAATCGATTTAAAAGTACTTTTACTTAATTAGATACTTTTTAAGTTAACTTATTAAAGATTAATTAAATAGCTTTTATAAATTTATAAATAATAGATATAATATTAAAATAAACTTAATAATTAAAGTATAAAAAGGCACGAACGAAGATAAGATTAGTTATAAGCTATTATAAGATATGTATCTTCTTATTTATAGAATTAAATACTCTAGATAATATCGAATAAAGTTTTATAAGTGCTTTATATGTTAAAGTAAGAATATTTTTTATTAGTAAAGAGAGAATATTAAGTTATTACTAATTAATAGTTCTATTAATATAAAAAATAAGATCTCGCTATATTTCGTAAATATATTTTAATTATAGACTTTACTATTAACTCTCTTTCGATTAAGACGAAAAATAAGAATTAATATTAATAGCGAAGAGATACTTTCCTCGCACGAAAGATAAAGAAGCTACGTTCTCGCTAGCTAGACTATTATTAATATCGAGCTATATAGAAATTCTTTTTTAATAATTATCTTTTTAATAGTCTTAAATATATTTCTCGTGAAATAAAGTACTTATTTTTATTAAGCTTATATTAAAAATATTAGTATAGAGAGTATTTAACTTCGAATAATAATAAGATAGCGAATTATCTTTATTTAGACTTATAAGTCTTAATAAAGTATTAGATATAATATATTTTTTACTAGATTTATAAGAAATAACTAGATTAAACTATCTTAAGAATTAAGTAGCTCGAATTACTTAAGCGAATATTTATTCGCATTATTAATGAGCTATTAGAACTGTGAGGTAGCAAGGCCTCTTTTCAATGGAGCTACGTAGTAGCTAGACAATTAGCGAGGTTGATAAACGTAGGTGTTAGAATAATTATCTAGATTACTAAGTGAACTAATAGCTAAAGAAGAAAAAAAGGAAAAGGGAATTCGCGAATATTTAAGACTTTCGCCAAGTATATTAGATACTCGCCCTTACTGCGTAACTTATAGCCTAGTAAGCGAGTTAAGCGAGTTCTATTAGTTTACGCTAAGTGCTTTTATTCTTATAATTACTTCTTTTCTTAAAAGATTTAGTCTCTAAACTTTATTATAACTATATATTGCAATTAAGTGCTTGCGAGTATCTAGAATTATATTTGCTAGCTATTGCTAGCTATAACTTAGTCTCGACTAATATATGCCGCGCTATTAATTCTAGATTACTTACGTCTAGACTATCTTAATTATTTTGATATATATGTATACTAAAACCGCAATAGCGCGGCTACGAACATCGTTGCCTTGATTAATAGAATACGTGCTCGCTATTGTTCTATTGTGATATATTATTATCGCTATTATAATATACTATTATCGCTATTATAATATACTATTATCGCTATTATAATATACTATTATCGCTATTATAATATACTATTATCGCTA
>JANQBS010000433.1:0-23676 GCA_033085395.1 Xanthoparmelia taractica | reverse complement strand
CTCGATTTGAGTGGCAAAAACACAAAATTCTCAAAAAACTGTGCCAAGGATTCTCAAGCTTCCTGCACACGCTAATAGCTACAACACAGTGGTACAGCAAATTCCAGCACGATGGCTTGTACTACAAAGGCATTGTGAAGGAAGGCATTAGATTGAAGGCATATGAAGGCAGGAAAATGCCCATAGGGTAGCCTTGCATGATAGCAGTATCACGAGGCTTGCAAGTTTTATGGGTCGCTCGATCTGAAATAGCTAAGAGAACAAGGCATCATCGTGATGGATGGTACCGGCCTCTTCCTTCCTATTTGTCTTATCAAATTACCTCGAGGAACTTGTTGCTAAGACTCAGAATGGCGCCGAGGTCCGTTCGGGTCGCAGCACTGTAAATTACCTGGGGATTTTGGATTAAGAGCATGATATGGATGGCCACAAAGATCTGCCTACAGCTACGGGACATAACTTGATAACATGTTTCTATAACGAGGGCATACAATACGATACAACCTTATAACGGCCAGATAGCCGGTTCAAGGGATAGCTGACTGTATCATGCGCTTCCAGTTCAAAGGCTGCATTCACTCACGACGATCCAGACTGTCACGACCATGCTCCGTACCACGCTATCGGCCTGTTAACCGTCTTTCAAAGCGAACGGAAATATCTACTACTCCAACCGATGCTACGCCAAGTGATACCCCTCCAAAACGGGTATCTGAAGCCTCTGACTGCGAGTCTGCAACTACGGGGTAGAATGGCAACCTCCACTTACAAATTGCAATGCAGCCTTTTTCTTACCAAGACTCACCATCTAAACGGAAGGCGGAGTCATCCTTGGGAACTCTCGTGCCGAAATGGTGGGGCGGTTTAGGGCTGTTGGCATGCTATCGGTAAGCCCGAGATTGTCCATGATTGATCGCCGGTCGGCGTGGTTTTAATCGGCAGGGTGGGGGTTCTAGAATTAGGCTTCCCCAAGCCTAGCTTTGGCCCCCCATCCAATGAATACACACCCAACCACGCCCACCAGTGCACTAACCATGCAATGCATCAGCTAAGACGCCATGTCAGATTTGTTATCTTTCCAGAATGATCGATACTACTATCATTGCTCTGTTGTTTCAGTAGATCTGCGGCTCGCCCACAGCTTCATGATCAGCCGCAATGCCGATCAGATAATGCCCCATTAAAAATGCATACATGGCCGTGGAGCGAACATTTTATCTTGACATGTTCCATTTCGTATTCTTTACTGTTAATTGATCTTTCTTTTTTGCCTCCAAAGCTTCTTCATGGAGGAACTCTCAGTTGTACGATTAAGGGATCAAGAAACAGGACGAGAAGATAGCATTTTGGAGGATGACAGGCCCTTTCGACGCGATCCAGATTCATCCACCGCACATCTTCTCGCGCCTTCACGGCCTCAATCTCAGCGCTTTCATTTGCATAACCATTAAGATCTACCAAAATCCGCGTAACTTTACGTCTGTGCACAAGCACACGTTCAACACCATCACTACAGCTTTGATCTTAATATTGGGCCTCAATTTTTTTGTGGGTCATCATTTTCTTGCCCCGATTATAAGGACTGAGACTAATCAGTTCGCGGCTACGCAGGAAGCATTCAAATCTGTAGCTAAAGGATCACGGTCGAGAATACTAAAGCTGGACAGCTACAATCCTCGAGAGAGAGACTTGATATCCAACATCGAGAACTTGACTGACGTCATCATACTTGGCTGGGAATCTTCCAAGAAGGCTTGGACAAAGCCCTGGACGACATTGCTCTGCATTGCATGGGTGAGAAGCCCCTCAGATTTGTATACTACCTCATTGACCCTCCACGTTGTCGAGAAACTTCATTCTTATCGTTGTGTACCAAGATTACTTTGAGACGATCCCTCACGCTAATGAGTCTCGTAGATCACCATCAACATTGTAAGACCTCCCTTTCCTTTTGTGGCCGAGTCAGCTAATGGGCGTTCTTTTTTCAAGCTTGCACAAGTATCAGTTGCAATGATCAGTCTAACATATTCTGTGGTGGACGGCACGAATTGGAAAGATACCTATACGAGGCCCGGCGTCGCCAACGCATCCAATCTGACATGCTACTCTATAGGTCCTCACGGAGGTTGTGGTGGAGATGTGACCAACCAAGCTCGGGCTCATGCGAACGGAGAGGTTGCTTTGGGCTTCCCTTGTGGGCCCTACAACGACACTTCACAAATCCTAGAGTCCCAAGATGACTATCGCTATTATTGCCGAAAAACTCCAAATCGACAGGAATTTGCATATCGCTTCAACGAGTACAATCCTAACGACACGCAGAAATCCTATCCACGTTTTACAAACCGGACCATCACAGCTTCGTCTGGAGAATGCTTCGAATATCGAATGGTCGGCGACCCTCGTAATGGATTGGATGGAAACGTAGACTACAAGTACACCAATGGAACTGTTAATGGCAACATCACCATTCCAGGTCAAAGTAGCGCTTTCGAAGGCACTACATACATTTACCAGGGCATCAACACTCCCCAGAAAGCAGTCAAATATGCGTGCGGCCCTCGGTGTATATGGGTGTGGGCCCACAAATCCCGCGGCCCTAACCCGGGCCAGAAATCCGTCTTCTACCAGTGTCCGATCACAGTAAACCTTGTAAGCAATACAACAGACGACACGCAAAAAATTTCAGACGACATGGCTCGTATTGCTGCTGCGTCCATTGCACTGCAAGGTCGCCCTTCTTCATACAGGATCTGGAAACAGTACCAACTCTATCCCTTTGGGTACTTCAACCCTCCCATCCTTATACTTGGGGGGGGGGCCGAGACACTGACTCTCACTTACAGGCTTCATTGGGAAGTTCATTTTAAAGGACCCGACGTAGTTGGTGCGGACATGGCCGAGTTCGCAATTGCATCCATCTCCACGATGGCGACGAGGAACCCTCCAATTCCTGTCGACAGCTTGGTACCCTACCTTGGCAGTCACGTTGAAGTGAAGTGGTATTATCTGATACCATTACTTGCCGGAATCAGCGGCGCCCACCTGGCGCTCTTCTTGTTGAATATCTACGCCACCTAGGTCGATCACCTATATTGTTAGCTAGGCTGGACAAGACCCGGATTGAGCTAGGTGGAGGGAAAGATGCAATACATCCTACCATTGCTAGCTAATTTTTTCGTGTCACATGCATTCAACGCAGCTGTCGTGCAGAGCTATGGACAGGTCCTGCAATCCACGTACCCGAGGATTATCCTACTAATTCATAGAGTCTGGAACTTTTGATGCCCATGGCGGCATAAGATCTGAGTGGACGGATTTGAAGAATGCAGCGAGGCATGTCGAAGCCGACGGTCAGTCATTTGGAGGCCGGAGGAAATCGGTAACAGATTATATAGCGTAGGATCCTACCAAGCTACCAATTTTGGTCATAGGCTTTCGACCTTGCAGCGTAAGTAAGGCAGACAAGGTTGAATTTTACCTTATGGTAATTCAAAACGAACGGATAAGTCGTCAAGTCCCATATACCATAAGCAATACCTCCAAGGGCTGCCTTCTTTCTGCAGACTTCGATCTAGAACGATTACCAAATGCCACTCCCCATACTCTCTCTCTCTCTCTCTTTCTCTCTCTTTCTCAATTGTATATAATAAAATCCGCCCCTCTTTCTCCAACCTTCCCCGATAGCAAGACCACCCTTCCTTTCTCCTTTCCCCTTCCCCCTTTCCTCCCTCCCTTCCTTCTTTCCCTCCTCCCTCCCCTCTTTTCTCCCCTTTCCTCCCATAATTTACCCTTTCCTAACCCTACACTACCTACCTGCCTACCAACCTAACTTACCTTCCCATCCCCCCATCCCCCCTCACCATAACCAGTGGCTGTTGAAATACAATGAAGGATCAATTGAAAAAGTAGTTAGGAGAGTGCTACGTATAACCCTTATTTGCCACCTACGGGTTGGTTACAGCACAGTGCTGCAGCAATTCTCCAACAGTGGGTCTTGACTCTTATGATTTGATGGGATGGGAGCGCTACAGGTAGGGTATTACAAATTAGTGTTGATCGCTTTACTTAAGTGAGTGATGTTGATTGATGCTAAAGTAGGTATGTCGTTGAATTCTAATTCGGTAGGAAGTAAGCTAAACTATCTTTAGGACGGGAACTGAACAATGTACGAGTACCACAATGCTATTATGTAATCAACGTTTTTTTACTCTCTCCCTCTTTCTTTCACGTCTTTGGAACAACGAAGTCTCCTGATCCCAGCCCGCCAGCACCTGGTCCGTGTCTGAAAATTGTCATCAAGGGACCTTAGTTACCTTATAATGAACGACAATGAGCACGTTGAAAGCATACGGGCCGGTTTCCTGCAGGACCGTCTGTTGACACAGTGAAAATCTCCAATAGGATTGTTTGAATTTGGCCTAGCAATCTTTTTTAAAGTCGGATCAAAGGAGTACCTACTTTACCTTACCTCGCATCTTTAGTTTCAGGTAAGCAGTACCTCCGTGCGACCCCCGCCTGCACTATCTTTATGCACTGCCTCCCGCATCCAAGATATAAAGTATCCGAAACAGGGACGTACGTGACCGAAGGATTTAACGTTTCCTCGGTCCTCGCTGCCTAGTGTAACGATAATCTAAATGCATTCCTTTTGGAATTTGCTTCACCCGAGACACTCTATAGACACTGGTCAGAAGACGAAAGCTTCCCGTTCGAAAAACAAAATGGCCACAAATGACAACCCTCTCCTCCACGCGGACACCAGCAATAATCTTCCAACCCTCCGCGCTCTCCTCGACGCACAAGACCGCCAGCTCTTTTCTCAGGTCGCCTAAACCGGCTCTCCGGAAACAGCAACCTATCTCCTCTCCCGTCACCCACCTCCTAAGAAGAATATTCCCAATACCTCACCATCCCGCATCCAACCCTCAACCCAATCCAATATCTCGCCCGGGAATCCGCACGTAACGCCAACACCCGTCAGTTCCGCTATCCCTTGGATCAGTATCGGTCCCTCCTTTCCACCATCGACAACCATCCCCGCAACGTCGAAAGAATCCTCGTAAACGCCATAACCGGCAGTATTTGGGAAATCATTCTGGAGCATGATGCGCGGTGGATGGACCACGGATGTGTGCTTGAATTTGTTGTGCAATCGGGGAAGAAGGACTTACTGGAGATGCTCCTGAAGGAAGGGGCGGATACGTTGAGAGTGGGGGATCGGTGCTGGAGCTCGCCAGGGCAAAGGGTGCGGGAAGGGACATGTTGGAGCTGATTATGAAGTATCCACAGGAAATGAGATGCTCGTAGGATGAGTGAATGGCGGGGAAAAAAGAGATTTCTACTTCTGCTCCTTTTGATTTTGAAGATCCTTGCGAGGTCAGTTCGATTGACACGTATGAAAATATTGAACTCCATGTTGTACCAACTTGCCAACTCAGAGAAACGGCTTCCAAACCTTGCGACCACTGCTTGCCTCTGCACTCTTTAACTACTCATCTGACGTCATCTACCTCACGCAATCGCGCCCAGCCTCTCAGCAGGTGCTACAGAACCTCTACCACGAGCGATGACCCATGAGCCACCTTCGACAATCCCCCTCAACTTAACAGATGTCTCTGATGGTATCAAGAACGAGATCCACGGCATCATCGACACTCTTATGACATACGTCACTGTCCGACTTCTTCAAGACACTTACGAAGGAGTATACGCCCATCTGGCAAAATTCGAATCAGCTCAAAGTATCCGATCTCCGCAATTCAGTGATTCCAAACCCTAACTCGCTCTCCCCTCAACTACGTCCTTGAACCCCTAATCATATTGCTCCCTCACGGACACAGCCTCCCTATATCTCTCGCCAACCTCCGTCCCTTCCCTCGGCTTTGCACAAGACAGACATGGGGATGCGAAGACTTTAGTGTCAAGATCTCGGTTGATGTCCCAATCATCACTCCAAGAAGCGATCCGGAATGTATAATCTACAACAGTAGGAGACAGTACGGAGTAAGGTGAGTGCTACTTTACCAGGACGCGATCTAGTTGTTCATAGATTAGTAGGTTTCATTGATAAAGGTACTGATATGCTACCCGATTCTTTGATTGCGTACTTCACAACCCTGTCACGAAGCTTGGCGGACCCGAGTCCCTGCTTCATCATATTCTTCTAGCATCTTCCGAGAAATCCTGGTATTGTGTTTGGTCATGTCTAGAGGTACAGGGCGGAGGGAGAAAATAAAAGGCGTACGGTTATCTAAACACTATTGGTAAAGGTGGGACAAGACCAATCAAATTTCATTGCAGCTGGTTAACTAATTAGACTTGGAACGTTTCACGATTACATTATCGCTCCCAGTTGAAAAGGTACCCCCTCTACCCCCACAGATTCCACATATAAGCTGTGTAAACGTGACCTTCCGATCTGCCCGGAACTTTTCAATCTGGAGAAGACTTCTAGTTGACATTGCCGAGGGAAACGGGCCGCTGGACTCCGAAATTCTCCCTCCCAAGTCCATGCGACTCAAATTTCCGCAATCAATATCCGTACAGCCTTGGACTATCACAAGCAACAGTAAGATTGAACATCGTGATCTTGTTTGCGAGATACAGCGCGCCGAGAAGGCTCGGCTTCGTCTTACCTACATATAATGGCGATGATAGAATGACCGCCTAGACGCTCGCAATTACTTTAGTGATAACCTGAGCGGTGCGGGGTTCGATGTTACGTACCTTAAAAGGGCTAGTTCGGGCAAGACCTCGTACGGGATCGAAGAATTGAATCGACCCTCTTCGCTACACTTATCCCTCCGTGCACATTGTCTTACTTTAGTTCTCTCAAGTCTATAATAAAAGAATTCAAAATCTGCTTTTTTGGCAAGAGGTCGGGCCGAGAGTGAGTAACTTGGTACAGATAAGCTGCAGCGGCGCAAAAATGCCCCCATCCCAACCCATCACCGAGACTATGATACTTCACCTGAAAGAAGGCATCAGCCTCGAGAATGTGAATTCCGGCAGCAGCCCTGCAGTACAAAAGTTCATGCATTTAACCGACATAGTCAAGTCTCAACGTGGGTTTAAACGTCAGTTTTGGGTATTAGATCACCACCTAGTCCTCTCGGTACGTAAGCTAATATATATATTAGGGTCATCAAGTCGAAGATCCATACATCTTTGTTTGGTCAATCGGTAAGTGCACATCATATGATCATTAATACGCCGAACTCTTGCCGTACCCGTCCTGTCTAATTATTATATACTACAGATTGGGAATCTATGGACTACCACACCGCATTCGTTAACTCCGAAGAATACTCCTCATTCCTGGCTGGCATGAGCCAAGTGTTTGACCTTGAGATAGCGGCACCTTTTACTAGTACGAAACTCCCTCGTTCTGCTTC
This sequence comes from Xanthoparmelia taractica, assembly GCA_033085395.1. Taxonomy (NCBI): domain Eukaryota; kingdom Fungi; phylum Ascomycota; class Lecanoromycetes; order Lecanorales; family Parmeliaceae; genus Xanthoparmelia; species Xanthoparmelia taractica. Next base: position 16,279 of record JANQBS010000433.1, on the reverse strand, counting down.
TGACCTATGGAGCTGAATCAGACCCAGTCTATACCCGTTTCACCTCCGACGCCACTGCCGCCCTTGCAGCCCCTGTAACCGAAGTCGCCTTCTTCACCGTACCAAATGACGCGCGCGAAGAGGCCAAGACCTTGATCGAAAACGATTCAATAAGTAGTACGCATCCCGTGATAACGGTCGGCAAAAGCACAGGAGGTGCTATGGGCTGGGGTAAGTCCATATCCTGTCCTGCCATGTATCCGTCAGCCAGCCCCATGTTCAATTGCTTGAATCTAAACCATGATGCAGTATTCGATGCCAACAACATCGGCAACGCCGTTCCAGACGGTGAATCACTTGCTCTCCACGGCGTCTTTGGCTATGCGAGTGTCGACGACCACGTCAAATGGAGGGCAACGCCTGAACATGCCCAAGTGCTGGAAGAGATGGCACAGTCACCTCTAGGCAACGTGCGTCTAGGGGATCCCAATCTGCCGGGAGGGAATATCTTCGTTCCGGATTCGAGCATGTTCCACGTGATGTTTCGTGCGGGGATATGAAAATGGTGGTGTAGTGTCCAATTTACAGCACCGTTCGAATTGGCATCCGGTGCTGCTATACCTGACATGCGTCTAATCACGTTTATATATATGATTTAAAGAAGGCGCGACTTGTAAACCCCTAGACGCGCCGTTGTTTGGTGTAGAAACGTCACTGACGACGATGGCATATTAGACTGGCTGATTTTTTGAATAGAATTAATCTATTACCGTCCAATCTATTTCTCCCACATCGACACCTCCATGATTACTCCCTTTCACGCCGATCATTCCCCCTCTCCCTCAGCGCCTGCTCCGTCTCCATCTCCGCATTCAAACTCAACCCCTTGGTCCCAAAACTCAGCACGAGCGCCACAAACGCAAGCCCGGCCATGACCGCCCACACGACCTTCAACGCGTCCGCGTACGCACTCACAATCGCCGTCCGTTCCGCCGCACCCTCCGGCATCGCCTTGATGACCTGCACCAACCCACTAGCATCCTGCGCCAGCGCCGTGGCAGCCCTCGCCAGGTCCGGGTAGCGGCGGAGTTCAACCGCGAACCGGCTTTGAAAGACGACGCCGCCGACGGCGATACCGACGCCTTGGCCCAGCGAGCGCATGAAGATGTACACGGCTGCTGCGAATCCGGCGTGCTTCTCTGTCGCCGCCGCCTGTATGGCCAGATTCATGCATGCGAACAGCAAGCCCATTCCTAAGCCAGGTACGATATTTAAGAACACGAATGCCGGTACGCTCGTCTTCGGGCCTAGCAGGTACATCAATCCGAGGCCCAGGACAGTTAGCGACCATCCGGACCAGATGGCCCAGCGAAAGCGGCCTGTGACGCTGATGGCGACGCCGACAAGGATAGCCGTGGGCGCAACTGTGAAGGTCTCGGGGAAGAGGGCGACGCCGACGATGATGAGGTTATATGCTTTGACGGCTTCGTAGTAGAGTGGGAGATAGTAGAGTAAACACCAGAGGACCATACCGTGGACAAGCGTGCCAATGTAGCTGACGGCTGCGGTACGGCTATTGAAAATTCGTAGAGGGATCAACGGCGTCTTTGCGACATAAATCTCGTACAGGACGAAGAGGGAGAGGCCGCAAATCCCAAGGATAAGTGGTACCAAAGTGTGGAAGGAGGACCACGCGAACAGGACGCCGCCCCAAGAGACCGGCATAAGGAACGAGGTGGTTGCCGCAGTCAGGAGGATGGCGCCGGCCCAATCGAAGCGCAGTAGTTGGCTTTTACGACGGCCTGCTGGATGGTTCAATCGTAGGCAGAAAGGGAGCGTGAGAAACCCCAAGCCGCAGAAGGGCAGATTGATCCAGAAAATCCAGCGCCAAGAGGCTTCCTGGGTGAAGGTGCCGCCGACCAAAGGACCGGTTACTGAACCAAGTGCCCAGGTTAGGCTCTGGAAGCCGAACCATTTGCCGCGCTCCCGCAGAGGGACGAGGTCGGTGATGAGGATTTCAGTCAGAGAGATGATACCGCCGCCGCCGACGCCCTGGATGCTGCGTCCGATCAAGAGAGTGGTGATGTTCTGGGCAAGCGCACCGACTAATGCACCTACCGTGAAAAAGAGGAGGGCGACGAGAAGGAGGGGTTTGCGGCCGAGTATATAAGAAAGTGAAGCGAAGGTGGGTTGGAAGACGGTGGAGGAGAGGAAGAAAGATGTCCCGCACCAGAAGGAGGCGATGGCGCTGCCGTGAAGGGATTCAGAGATGATCTACTTTTGACTATCAGATTAGTCTGTACTTCTCTCCAAGAAGCCGATGGGTCTCGGTAAGTACCTGCCAGTCACCAAAAACGGACGGCTTTAAGGGTTATTGATGGAAGGGAGGGGGATATTACGGGAAGAGCGACGGAAATCGAGGTGGCATCCAAGGCCACCGCAACAGTAATTATGCAGAGACTGATGAATGAGGTGTAGAAGCCCCATCCTGGATTGAAATTGTCTGGTGGTGATGAGGACGCGTGGTCCAATACGGTCGCACCTCCTGGGCTCAGCTGAGAGGGCAGCTCCGATTTATATTCACTAGTTTCGGAGGTGCCGTTGTCTATTGGCATTCCCGTCTCTTGAGACTCGTGCATGGCAAGATATCGCCTAGACTGTTCCGAAGCGCGAAGAGAATCTCCAAACCTCCATCCACAGCTATAAGAATGCAGAAGCGGCGAGATCCAGGAGAAACTACATTAAGAGCAATATTTCGGGAAGGATTCGGTAGAGTAATCTTGCTGCATGCGGCGGTGCACCTATCTATCATACGACCTTGGCGCAATCCATGGATCGAGTGATAGACCTCGTCGTTGGCTTTTATTCATGACCGCATATTGTGAATCTGGTTTGAGACTTCTAATCATGACTATTCTTGTGATTTTTAAGTCGAAGTACCATGAGCTTATGTCTGAGAACAAAAGTGGAAGAGAGCCAACGGAGCCTGCATATGCGGAACGTATCCGCTCTGCCCCTGATGGGTCGCATTGTATGCTCACTACTCGTTAATCCTAGGATATGCACAATTAGGGCTAGGGCTAGCCCATCAAAATACTGCCTTTTTTGAATTCTTTTGATAGATCTACTGAAATAGAGCGTTCTTATTATTCGAGACCGTATAATCTAATTAAAAGACCGTTTCAATTATCATACTAGGCTATAAATTTAATTCTTTTTATTACCTTAATTTTTCGTGATAATAATAATAATATTTACTATTATTATCGCTTTTAATTGAGCTAGTACTCGGTCTAAGAAGATAATAAAATAACTACTACTCTTAGAAGTACTATCTAAATTATTATTTAAGTTCAAATATTTATATAATATCGTGATATAATAATTGCTAACGTGATTCTTAATAGATATTCAGAATTTCTTTTTTTAAATTCTAAACTACTATAAGAATTATTATAACGTAATGCACGTAATAGCTAGCTACGACACGTATAGAATACGTGTACGTAGTCGTAAAACATGTTTTATAATATAAAGATAAGATTATACAAAGTGAGGTTCGGCGGAGATAAGATTATCTAGCGTCGAGCGAAGAGCGAAGAATTATATCTCGACGATAAGGTCTGCTAGTAGTAATAGATCTTTGATTTCGCTATTTTATATATACGTTACTAGCTATAATATATATCTCGCTTCGAGTTAAATAATAAATAATCTAATATAATAATAAATATATCTTAATATAATCTTAAATAATTAGAATTAACGTAAATCTCGAGTATAATAGAAAAGTCTAACGACGACGAGATTAACTAAACGTCGCTGATAATTATTCTCGACGATAAATATAATATAAATCTCGCTTCAACTATATTTATAGATAATCGTGATCGACGATAATAATATTATAATATTTATTAAAATATATAAAAAAGAACTAATATAAAAATATCGAATAAATATCGATTAATAATTTACGCTACTTTGTCACAAAGAAGCGATGTCACAGTTAGACTGGGTTATATCGATAATAATTGAATTGTTGTTCTATCTAGAGTGTTGGCAGCTAGATATATGGGTTGCCAAGCCCTCAAACGAGCTATGACTAAGCGTACCACAGCCATGCTGGTGTGTACCGTGACAACATGCCCACAAAAACAACAAAAATGTCATATCCTCATGACTGAGACATCCTAAGAACCAAGGCCATTGCTTAGTGTAGACCTTAGATGCTCTCCGCGGGACGTTGGCTGAAAGAATCGAATAAATACAGCAATATGACTGCGGGATTAGGACTTCGGATGGTTTCAAATCGTTCAATAATCATCGTTCGATCTCTTGCTGTGATTATCCTATGCCTATGCGATGCATCTCACTCGTTCTATTATCACGAATCATGATCATTCCCTTCATCGGAATAACTGCATATCAGCATCATAGTGACGCAATGCTCCAATCCCACGATATCGGCTTGATGCGCTTCAAGATCACGTGCTTACGAGGCTTCTATTTAACCCGAATCTGACTCGCATGCTTCACCTCTTTGACTGATGACTGCATCGTGACGTGTAGGGCCTTTCTTCTCTTGTACTGTAGGCGAGTCTTCTCGTTCCGCTTCTACTTCTTCTTCTAAATCTCTGGCCTTGCAATAGTAACTGCGGGCTGCACGGGTGAAGACGTAGAAGGCTGCAGTGGGTCAAAGTGCTTGTCAAATGCTTTATTAAGCGAAGCTGAAAGAATGGTTATTAGGCCGTTTAGTTCAATAACTTGTTCAGATGTGAGGCCAGAGATCTCGGCGATCTGATTAACGTATATCATGATGATAATCGACTAGCCTAGCGAAAGAATCGATGTTTAACTAACGAATAGTGACTCGGTGGAACTAAGTACTGGTGTGGGAGCGTGTTGGATGTTGAGGTGTGTAGGGGCCTTTGAGATTGAGGCTCTGGTGTGGGAGCGGAGTTCTTTCAATAATAGCTGATTGGCTAGCTGGCTAGCTGAATAGCATCATATTTGAAACGAAGAATCTTTTGACGTTGCTATCATTTGTCACAGTTAGACTGGGTTATATCGATAATGATTGAATTGTTGTTCTATCTAGAGTGTTGGCAGCTAGATATGTGGGTTGCCAAGCCCTCAAACGAGCTATAACTAAGCGTACCACAGCCATGCTGGTGTGTACCGTGACAAGCGATCTTAGAACGTATTTTAGAGATAATTAGCTTAAAGTCTATATCTATTATTTATATATTTCTTTATATTTCGATCGAAGGTTTTATTAATATTCTATTACTTAAAATAGTAATATATATACACGAATCGATTAATATAGATAATCGAGGAAGTTAAGTAGTAAATTTATTAATTTATAGTTTTTACTATAATTAAATTAAATTTTTTATTCTCTTTATTAATAATTTAAAAAAAGAAAATAATTTCAAAGAAGCTATTTAAGGAGAAACGTCTAGTTCTTATAGTTAACGAGTACTATTAAGCTCTTTTAGTTTATAAAAGAGACTCTTAATAAAATAAATCTATTATTAATCGAATTATATAATATTATAATCTTATTACTTTCACTCTAAATCGTTATATTAATAATAAGACTTATTCTTATTAAAAAGTATATAAAGATAAATAAAAATTAAGTTCTATAAAGAAGAAAGCTCTATAATTAATAAAGTAAAATTAATCTTTAAGAGTTATACGTGTTAGAGAGATAATCTATAAAATATTAATAAATAAAGAGAATTATAGATTAATAGATTATAACTAAGTATTTATATTTCTAAAACGTTATTTTAAGTTATAAAGTTAATTTAATTAGTTATTAAATAAAGAGCGTGCTATAATATATAATTTAGTAAAGCTATTACGATAATTTTAGCTTATTAAATATGTGATTTAAAAGTATAATATTTAGAAGAAAGATACGTATAATATAAATAAGAAAGAAATTACTCTTAATTATACTAGTAAAGTTAGAGTTATATATTTTAAGTATAATATATAGAGATATAAAGCTTAAAATATAAGTAAAGAATAAGTTTTTCTTATTAAATATATATTCGTGAACGAAAGACTTCTTTTACTATTCGTTATCTTTAATAAAAAGTTTTAAAAAAAAATCTAATTTAATATCTTAAAGAATAAGAGAGTATATATCGTAATAAGTGAAAATAATTAAATAAATAACGTTTTAAGTCTAGAGTAATTTATTAGATATATACAAGTTATTTCTTTATATATATAAATAGCTTTTAACTTATCTTTATAGATACTTTAAGTTATAAACTCGAAAGACGCTTAAAGAATAATATCGTCTTCTTATATTTAACGAGTATATATTATACGTTAATATCAAGATTATATAGTTCTATACTAGCAACGATATTATTCTCTTATATCTATTTATTTATATTATATATATTCTTTAATCACTTAATATTAGATTTTTTTAACCTTTATTAATTATATATTATATATATCTCGAGAAGAATATATAAGTTAAGAATAACTATTTAATAAATAAAAGGAATTTTCTTTAATATATTTAAATAATAAGAAAGAATATTATAAAAGAAAAGATTATTAAATATATATAATAAAAGAGTAAACTATTCTTAATATAGCTTAAAATCGTTTTTAATAAATTAAGACTTAAAGTACGAGTCGGAAAGGTATGATATCTGTTGAACATAGTCGTTTTCAACTTTTTTTCAACTTTTTTTAAAAAATTATATCTTTTTAATCTATTTATAGAATTTTATAATTACATAAGCGTTCGCTTAAGCTTTTTACGTATTTTTAGAATATAAAAAGATATTACGTAATATATTTATTAAAATCCCAATGGGAGTATGGGATATTCTATACCTTTCGGTATGGTATTCGAAAAACTAGTCCCATACCATCAAATATACCACACCTTTCCGACCCGTAACTTAAAGTATTAAAATTAAAGAAAGTAGATTCGTCTTTAGAAGTAATAGTTATAGCAAGTAATAATAACTTAGTATCGATATTCTTTATCTTAATAAACGTTAAGTAAGTTAATTAGATATTTAAATAAATTAAGACTAGAAATTAAGATTTAATATTTATAGAAAAGCTTAATAAAATATATAACTTCGCTTTAATAAAGAATATTTTATTTAAAAACATTAATAACGATTTTATTAAGAAAGATTAACGGAAAAAAAATAAGAAAAAGCGTAATTAAATATATTAAGACGAAGAATAGATTTTAAGTCTTAAGACTATACAGAGATAATTAAATAAGATCGCTAAATAGAAATTCAATAAAGAAGTTCGAAGAATATATCGTCTTAATTTAGCTATTTTTAAAGAAAGAAAACGTAGAAGTTTAATTAAAAAGAAGATTATTATATCTTTAATATTAGATTTATTAAGATTATTTAAATTTTCTTTATTTTAGATCTTATAATAGATAATCTTATCGTAAAAGATCTTATTATAAAAGATTTTATTATAATTATAATAGCGAGATAAAAGAGATAGATAAGGCGAATAAAATAAAAGAGATAAAAAGATTATTAAAAAGATAGTAAAGAATATAGTAAAAGAAGAAGTAGTAAAAGAAGAGATCGTATCGATCTTTTCACGAAGTGAGAGATTAATAAGACTTAAAAAACGACAACTTAATAGATATCTAGATATCTAGATATTTTAATATTGCTAATAATAAAAAAAGACGCTAATAATTAATTATTCTTTTATTATTTAACTATCTATCTATAATTAAGTTATCTTTCTTTAATAATTCTTTCTTATAATTAATTAATAATCTCTTTTTTTTCTTCTTCTTCTTTAATAATATTATTTAAATTAATTATAAATAATATAAGCTAATAAAAGATAGAGTTACGTTATAAGTCTATATTATATTTCGCCTTATTACTCTATCGTATTATATTCTTTTAAATAAGTCTCACGCGTTAAGATTTATTAATAAGTCGAATAAAGGCGTATTTTTAATATAATTTAATTATTCTAAAGCGCTATATATAAAAAGTATAATTATAAAGCTTTATAATTACTTAATTTTTTTTTTTATAATTTTTTTTTTAGAGATTTTATTAATTTTTATTTAACGAGTAAGATTCTTTAGTAAGAAATATATTAAATAATAATGCGATTTGAGTAGAGGTTAATTGATGAGATGTAGGCATTTTGATGATGCTAACCCTAGCCCTAATTGTGCATTGTGCATATTAACGAGTATAGCTTAGTGGGATAGCCCCTGGATGATCTTCTTAGGGTTAGGGCAACAACTTACTAAAAAGGTACCTTACTCAACTCTGTGGGGTTGAACCCTGCGAAGCCGACATAAAAGCAATTTTCATGCCCATTGAGAGTTGGAGCATGTTGCAAACCTATTGATCGTTTGTTATTACACCTACGAAGTGTAGCAATGGGTATCGTGATAGATGGCTTACTTCGCAAGGTTGTTTGCACGAGGTGCAGATGGCAAAATACAAATTTGCCCACCTTTTGCACAGAAAGATATTCTATTATAAGCTAAGACCATGGTGGCTAGGCCTTTCATGGAATACGCTGTCGTTACCCCTCCCGATCCGTCTTCTGTATTCTTTTGGTGCTTCCATCTTCGCTACGCGTACACGGTAGGCTTACTTCTAATCGGTCCTTCTACGCTTCATTAGCCACTCCGGCTTGGCCAAGTGCTTGGCTATGGATACTAAGAAGCTCTTATGCTCCCCGTACCCCGCATGCATTGAATATAAGACCATGTCCTTGAGTGGGTTCTACTGTATTGCTCAAAAAGCTCAGTTGCGTTCTTGACGAACAGTACACTCCGTCAATGCTGCCCAAAACCTTGCCCACTGCCTTTTCGCACCATTCCTCGCCAATATTCCCGACTTCAGCTGATAAAATCATGGCCTTCATGGCCAAGTTGGCCTCGAGGATACCCCGCATCCCATGTTTCGCCACCTGGTGGAATCGGTTTTGTCAAGACACTTCTGCTTGGCAAGTGGAGCTGATCGTCACCGTCTTTGTCCAGCTCTTAGGGTTCTGGCTTCCCGCCACTATATATCAGCTCCTCGACGTCTGCTTCCCGGCGTTCTCTAGAGCTCATAAACACCAGCCCGATCCCCGCCGGCAACCCACGCCTAGCCAGATCCTTCATTGCATCCGCTAGGCATTCTTTATGACACTAGGCGACATTGCCCTCCAGATCGGAATTGGCTACTTAACCGATTTTCGTCCAATCTTCGTCATATCGCCGACTCTGCCCTCCCTCCGGGAAATGGCGCGACATCTCATATTCGGGAACTTGGCCTGCGAGGTACTGCAGTACTACGTCCACCGCGTACTTCACCATCCTTGGTTCTACGCCCGCTACCATAAGTTCCATCACAGCTTTACCGCGCCGATTGCCTTTACGGGCCTGTATACGACGCCGGTAGAGCACTTCTTTACTGACTTCATACCCATCGTGCTTCCCCTCGCCCTCGTCGCCCGCTACTACGAGCCAGTGCACATTCTGTCGTTTAATGTCTTTCTCATCAGTGTACTCCTCGTTGGTACGGCGGAACACAGTGGGTATGATTTCGCGCAGCCTCCACTGTCAAAGGCGCATGACTTGCACCATGAGAGATCCAACGTGAACTATGGCTCTCTGTATTTCATGGACTGGCTGCACGGGACTGACGTGCCAGAGCGAGGGCAAGTCAAAGGTCTGAAAAGTAGGGGGAGATCTTTGAACGTTAATCAATTATTTAATTCAAAGACGTCTTGCCGCTGAAACATGTCAAAAACACCTTCGGCTGCAAGTAGACACTGTTATCGAGACAATTAGCTTCACAAAAGCAAACACCTAAGGTTCAATTCTATAAGGTCATTCGTTCTCTGCATGGACATCCAACTTCTCTGTATATCTTGAAGCGGCAACCAACGACTGTTTAAGCAACGAAATGGCCTTGCATGATATCGAAAACGGGTCCATAAGGACGCAACTAGCTTCATTGGCGCGTAACACACAGTCGCTAATATTCTCCAGTTTGACCTCATATGGCCCTTGCACAAGCCAGGTATAAGATTTGATCCGCAGAGGTAATGGGTTCAACCCCGCAATCTTCCCGACGGACTGTATATAAATAAGCCATCGTAGAAAGATAGACACTGCACCCATGAACGTAGCGCAAACATTCTATATAAGAGATGGGCTCCTCGTCAGAATACAAGCTAGGGAGAGTTTCAATTTGAAAACCGCATTTCAGCCATACTTAGCGTCCCAATTCAAGCCTTACAAGACAACTTAAGGCATCAATTTATCACCAACCATAACCTCGAAAGCTGCTGGAGTCCAAAAGTAAAATTTTGCCTTGTACCCTTTCTGTTAGCTCGATTTTACAGCGGGCTGCGGCCCAGTCCATAGGCTTATTGCCCGGGCCGTGCATGCACTACAGCCAGTGATAGGAGCATAACTATCGCATACACGCACGATCAGCTCGGGGTGGACCTGCATGTATCCTGCCGCAAGAACGCCGCTCTGCCACGCTATGCTACGCCACGTAATCTTTTACTCAGTACAGACTTTCTTGAGCCGCGCTGCAAAGGATTCATTAGACCCCGTGGTTGCATTGAAATTAGCATGACAGATCCATCCGGAATGAACCCTGGTGATGGCAACCACAGTAGATGTCTTAAAACACATCATCGAATTATCTTCATGTTTCAACAAAGCAAGGTTCCTGAACTAAAGAATGTCACTGCATATATCCCTCCTCTATCGTAACCATGAAAAACAACCTTCTCTGCTCAGAGCCCGAAAAGAACTTCTGCTTCCCTCCCTCTCGCTCTTCCCTAGCTCTCGCCTCTCTGTCTTGCTGATCATCATACTCAACCTCAATTCTCAGACGCACGCCCTCATCACCCCCAACACCCTCCCACATCTGCGTGAACGTCTCAAGATTCTGTCTAAACAAAGCCCTCTCCTCCCCCTCAGCAACAAGCGGCGGTTTTAGATGGAAATCACCCGCGTGTACGGAACCAGTCTGCGCTCCAATAACCATACTACCCTTCTTCTTCACCAACAGCTTCAAAATCCGTTTACAAGCGCGTACCTGAGTCGGCCAATCATACATGTGCAGCACCATGAAGACATTAACAACATCCCACGATCCCGCCGTCTTCTCCAGCGCACTATCCGGCGACTCGTCAAAGAGATCGCCCGCAATAAAGCGGCCCTGGAAGCGGTCCGCATCGCGGAATAGCTCATGGCCCGCCGTCTCGTACTCGGCAAAGTAGTCGAAGCCGTACAGTACCTCGGGGGAGACGCCGTCCGCGACCAGTTTCCGGAGATCTTGTCCTAAACAGGTGCCCAAATCCAAGAGCTTGGTGGGGGGATCTTGGGTGCGGAGTCGGGTGAGGAGGGTGTCGTAGCGAGGGTGGAGAGAGAGGCCTAGGTTGACGAACCAGAATTCGCCCACGCATGGCCAGGGGAAGATTGCCCATGCCAGATCACGCTGGGATTAAGAGGTCAGAAAGGGGCATGGGATATTGGGATTGCAGATTTATAAGCCACTGACGATCTTGTAGATGTGTGCCTCGACTTCTGACGCCGGAAGACGGCTGTAGGTTTCGAAGAGCTGGCGGCCGGCTGGAGTCAAACTGGAGCCGATTTCAGAATGGAAGTAGGGGACGTTTTTGGAGCGTGAGACATTGGCTCCCTGTATTGTGGAGCCTTTTTGAGTTGACATATCTATCGAGTGATAGAAATTCTAATGATCTATGGGGAAGGGCTAGAGTATGAGGTTTAAGACCTAATGGCCGATCAAGGATATTTTACAGCACAAAACTAGATAAAAGGACGGTTTATGTATAGAAGAAGGGTTGTATGAATAAAGGTATGCATGGTATAGTCTAGAACACTCCATCAGCTATCGGCTGGCTGAAATTGTTGGTTTTTGGTATTACTCAGCCCTATCGCTTGTAATTCGTAAAGTAGAAGGATTCACGCCCCAGCGCGGCCGAACCCCCACTGCGGCGTAGCTCTACACCGATTCGGCTGCCCCGCCGGCTCCGGCGGTCTGCTTTGCTTATTTTCGGCGCAGGCACGGACACGGCCACGATGCACTCCTGTTCCATTTTTCGCTTGTCCAGAAGAAGGGAAGAGAAGAGGAGAGAGGAGGAAAAGAGAAGGGGGAAGGCAGCGTATCGTGACGTAGCTAAGCACTCACCGTGTAAAACCCCTGGAATGGGTTCGCACAAATTTTTTTCGGCAATGGGAGGTGAAAGCAACGTTTCAACCCGAGATATATTGAACTCATTACTGTAGACATCATCAATGCCTTGGGAAACTGCGACAATTCTAAGTATGATGTGCGGAGGGAAAACGATGGCACTCCAGCTCCTTGTGTTGTACTCGGGAATTAAAAACCATCATAAGGGTCTAGACGCAGAAGACTTTGCAGTATGTATGCATCACGCACACAGAATGCGTGACACCAGTTTTCCTGTCAAACAGTCTGTGTCGTCGTCATCATATTGGATATCTTGTCTATCATTCAGAAAACCCCCTTAAATTATTATCAGTCATGACCCGACGTATGGAAAAATCATGAACACTCACAGTAATCCTGGGTCAGATTTTGTAAAGCTTTAAACGACTCAATGGCTTCAGTGTCATTCTCTATCAGTGCTGCATTCTCCGTTCTCGTCCAATCGAGGCTGAGAGGGTCGAAGCCCGAGGTACTGGCTGGAAATAGTTCCGCAAGTACAAGAATGGACCGCATTTCCATGGATTCGCAAGAGACTTTGGGATTAGCAGATCTCAAGTGAATGTCAACCTGCATGCTTTCCGCAGCGAAAAACATAAGAGACAGCCCAAAGCAGATTGGCAGCCAGTCTTCCCTTCGGCCTTTGGACATCAAGTCTTGTAGTCTGTCGAGCAAGCCTCTCAGACAGCTTTCTAGTAATGAAGCGAGCACAAAGTGCAATTCGTCTTCTACAAAAGAACCAATAGCATGCTCGTCCTGAGTAGAGGTTGCTCTATTTGCGGCTTCTGGAAGTCGAATGGCTGGGATGTGCGAGATGAGCAGAGACAAAATTAAAAATTGGCGTGCTTCTGCCATCACTGAGGCCTGGAGGTATAATCAGTAACCAACGACGCCGAAAGGAGGCACATAATCTCACGCTTTCAGGATGATGTGACTCGTAACGTAAGGCCTCGTTGATGAGCTGCACCCTGAATTGATATCTATCTGGGTATGTTTGCTGGAATTTCAGCATCGCTTCTGGAGCTTTGAACGAAATAGCAGCGTTGAGATCCCGTATAGGAGTACTCAACAATATATCTAGCTCCACAAGGCCCCACTGTACATTTATTGGGCGTTGGCCGATCGCCATGGCCACATGCTGCTGGACCAACTGATCATGATGGCCAGATGATACCCCTGGCAAAAAGAAAGCTTGGACGATAATCAGCGTCAGCCCTCAGGGGCAGAGGTAAAGGCTAGGTGTACATACTTGGAATGAGGTCTCTTACGAGACTCCTTAAGGGTCCACGTCGACATGGTAATTCCCGAATGTCGCACTTAATACTGTCACAAGATGGACATAGACTGCCGCGAGCACACTCCATACAATCAGCAACGCAAAGCTCATTTGTGTTGCGCTCTTACATGCAATTTCAGAATCGCACATCTCAGACAAGGCAAAAAAATTCCCTTTGGGGAAGAAGATGAGTTTGGGGTTTCCCCAGATGGTCCAGAAGCCAAGGGCCGCAAGTTTAGCTGAACATTTTTCATTCGCCCTTCATCCGCCGGAAGAATCAATCCACTATAAAATCGCGTTCATCAGTTCATGTCTGCATCAAATATCCATGTCCACACCGAAACGAAGGACAGGCTTACCCAACGAGGCTGGATACTGATAGACTAAGCATTGCAGTGTGTGACAGCAATCGAATTCTTGCCTCTCCAACAGTCTCCATGGCCCATCGCGTCCTATCTCGCATCCGCTTCTTATTGGTTCCTAGACTTTTGTATTTTGCCATTTGCGCTTCAAGAGCCTTCAAGACGTCATAGCAGCCCTTCAGAACAATTCCCAAACGCTTACTACTTGCATCGCTCAGTGAACGCTGGCTGACGAGAGCATTCACCTCGCAAAGGGCGGCGTGTAGCGATGCCACCTCACTCGACAGCTCTGTAAAATCGTCCGGGGAGTCACGACACGTTTTGTAAACTTGCCATGCGAAGCTGGGAAGAGCGATACAATCACTGGCGCTTAGACCGAAACTCATTCTCGTTAGACTGCGAGCGCCTCAAGACCAGAAGTATATAGACGCTAAGATTGATTCTCAATAGAGCGGCATCGCCATGAGCAAATTCCCATGCTTTCTTGTTGACGAGGTTGGTTGTAGAATTTGACTCACTCCGTGTGTCCCTCAGACGTACCAAGCCCGCTAAGCCCTTCAGGTTACTCTAGCCCGCTGACTGTGCAGCTTTCGTGCATGGTACTAGGAACAGGTTGCTGCGCAATGATGTTAAGTTGTCAGTCGAAGCTCTCAAATCGAGCTGAATTGAACACCGACGCTCTGAGAATAGGTCTTATCCCATCCTCTGGCAAGTTGGGCACTCGTTGTCTTGGCATCCCTTATCAAAATTCTACATACTTGGAATAGCAGCAATATGCTCATTTTAATACGATATATGATTACATATATAAATCTCACATAGCTTATAGTCATAGTGACTTCTTAAGGCCCGCTCTTATTCTTTTCTTTAATCTAGATCTCATAATTTAACGATATTTATAGATAATTTTCTTAAAGATTTTCTAATTTTAATTTACTTTAATATCTTTTTTTTAATATTTAAGTAAATTACGTAATATTTAAACTTATTCTCTATAGATTCTAGTTAATTATAATTATATATATATATCGAATATACTCGTAATAATAGAGAAATCTTAATTAAGATTATATTCTTATAAGATCGCTTCGAATATTTAAATAATTAATTAATAAATTTAATATGAAATTCTCGTTAATTATAATAAGTTTAATTTTAATAACGTAATTCTTTAAGTAAATAATAATAAAATTTATAATTATTAACGATAGTAATATTTAAGAGAAAATATTATAGTAATTTTTAACTCTTAAAATATACTCGTTATATAAAATAATAATATCGTAATTAATTAGTATTATTAATTTTATTTATATAATAATTATATATATTAATAAACTTAGAAATATTAAGCTCTTTTATTGTTATTTCTCTAAATATAGCTCTAAAAGTATATATATTTATAACTATTTTTATTAATCTACGACGAAGACGATTTATTATTTTTTGATTATTTAATATAGTATTTATAAATAGCATTATATTCTAATTCTTTTAGGTGAATTTTATTATTTTCTTATTACTTAATAATCTCTTATAGAGCTTATCTCACTCGAGAATAACGTTTTACTTAATTTTAAGCTTTATAAGTTTTTAATTAAAATCTCGATTAAGCTCTTATTGCTCTCGTTAAGTCTTAATATTTTTATTAATCTTTAATTCTTTATAACGCGTTTTTATAATATATATAATTTTAGTAATCTTAAATTCTTTATTATTAAGCTATATTAGTAATCGAGTTAACGTAAATAAATTATTTAATTATATAATATAAATGTAATTTTTAATAAGATCTTCTTAAGAGAGTAAGTCTAGAATTACGATCTAAGTTTAATTAAATCTTAATTACTTCGTTTAATAATCATAAATATCTTAAAATTTATTACTCTTATTTTAATTCTTAGTATAATATAGCTAATTAAAAATATAGCTTTAATTTATTAAAACTTAAATTTTAAAGTTTTTCGAAGTAAATTTATTAGAAATATTAATAATTTCTTTAACTCGATTTATAAATTTATAAATTATCTTATTTATAGCTAAATAAATACTCGTCTTTTAATACTCTTTAAAGATCTATTTAAGCGTATTACTTAATAATTTTAATTTAATAAATAAAGTTTTTTATTAATTTAATAATTAAGACTTCGAGATATAAAAGAATCGATTTATTTATTATTATCTTTTTAGATTAATATACTTTAAAATTTAATTATAAATAGAATCTTTTAGAGAATCGATATTTTAGAACTCTAAAATAATTAATTTTAAATAAAGATCTATTTAAATATTAACTTCTAAAAACGCTCGAAATTTCTTAATCATCGGCAAAAAGTAAATTCTCCTTGAAGCTGGATTTTCGCGCAAATGGGTCGCTAATAGCCCATGTTAAATCCGAA
>JANQBS010000432.1:0-23725 GCA_033085395.1 Xanthoparmelia taractica | reverse complement strand
TTCTTTAATTAAGAGAAGAGAAGCGAACGTAAAATAATAGAGAATTAATCTTTATAGATTAAAGATCTACGAAAAGAATAAGAGAGATAATTTAAAATCGTTCTATAAGTAATTAGAGAAGAGATTAACTTAACGATCTTACGTAGATTATAATTCAAGAAAATAATATATTATAGTTATTATTATAATTATTATTTATTAGAATAATTATATTTACTTAGCGAGATTAAATTAATAGAAAGTTTATCTTAATATCACTTATTAAGTATCGAAATTTAATAATTACTTAAGCTAATTTCGCCCTAACTTATATATTAACCTAAAATTTTCTTATCTTATTCGTTATCTAATATAGAAAATAATCTATATTATAAGATATCTCTATATATATTAGAAATTTCCTAGATTATTTCATAATATTAGTAATTTCTTATCTTATATCTTTATAAGTAATCTAATATAATCTCTTCATAATACCCTTTTATAATATAATATAATACGATATGGTATGAAATATTCCACTAAATATATCAGACCTTTCCGGCCCGTACCCCTACATATATTAGAAATTTCCTAGACCATTTTATAATACTAGTAATTTCTTATCTTATATCTTTATAAGTGATCTAATATAATCCCCTTATAATACTCTTCTATAGTATAATATAATACGGTATAGTATGGGATATCTCATTAAATATACTAGACCTTTCCGGCTCGTACTTCTAATTATTTAAACGATTTTAACTTCTTATCGATCTTGCTATTCTTAAATAAGCTAGTAAAGGCCGCTATAATAATAAAATATTTAAAAATAAAGCGTTAATAAAAATTTGCAAAGTCTAAGAAGACTTATATATCTCGATAGCTTCGCGACGTTAACTATTCTCGAATCGTTATTACACGTTCTTAATTTATGACTATATAATTAATAATTATAATAAACTCTAAGAACTTAACTAATTTAGTGTAAAACTAATATTTCTTTAGGTTTATATATAACTAGAATTAACGTATTCGCTTAAGCACTTACTTAACGTATTATTAATATTTTATCGACTTAGCGCTATAGATTAGAATATTATTTATATATATTATATACGTGATATTTATAAGGTCGATAAGGGCTCTATTAATGTAGACTTAAAACGTAGCTAATGTATTTGTAAGGTCGAAAGATATTATTAAGTATTCAAAATAGTCATAGCGAGTGCGAAACGTAGTCTTTCACTCGTCGCCCTTCTTAATGCGAATTTTATAATAGATATTTTTAAGGTTTAACTTTAAAAATATCTTGACGCCGTATAAGCGATTTAACGTCTTAGTAATTAAAGGTAATAAGTATTAATTCTTTATCGTTATCGTATTTAAATCTCGATAATTTACGTAAAGATATAACTTATTATTCTTCTTTGAAATAAAGAGAATAAGGGCTTTAGCGAAGGAAGTTAAATAACGAATTTAATTCTTATAAAGTAACTTCTTAAGATATCGTCTTAGCTTCGATAGCTTAGTTTAAGATAGATTATAAAGAGACTCGTAAAATAACTCTTTATCTTTCTCTATTTCTATAATATAATTCTTCTACTTAAACGTAAATAAGATCTCTACTATATTATTAAAAAAAATATTCTTAAACTTTAGTAGTTTTCTTAGAAGCTTTGAATTACTAATATTCTTCTATTCGTCTCGCGCTATTATAGCGTATACGATTACGAATATAATTAACTCTCGCTCGATTTCTCCAGTAAATTTAATCGATTCTTTAATTTAAAGTTTTTTAATATTAATCTTAAATCGTTATTACGTCGTCGCAGAGTTAAGTAGAATTTATAATTAATATAACGCGAGTATACTTAGTACGATATCGGGATCTTCTTGGTTTACGACGTAGAATAGTATGTTACACTATCGCTTTTAATCTTAGCTATCGATTATTTAATAGTTTAGTTAATAAGTATTATAGTAATATATATCTTATTCGCTTAGCGCTTTCGTTTACGATAAGATAGTCATATATAATTAAAGATCTTATTAAATTATAAACTTTTACGTAATTAAATTAATATAGGCCTCGTAATCGAGTAGAGCAATAAGTTATCTTTAATTACTCTATAACTTAATTTATTTCTTCGTAATAATAAAAGAAGTTATCTCTATTGTTCGTTTTTCTTGCTTCGCTTTAGAGGCGCTTACGAAGTCGATTCGTTTTTTATTAATATCGCTACGACGATAATAGTCGATTTGTTTTTATTAGAATAATTCGATTTTATATAATCTAATTTCTAGTAATGTTAGCAAATAATAAATTAGTATATATAAAAGAATAAGCTAGCGCCGAGCTCTAAAACCTTAAATTTGTATATAGAGTTAATTATAAATTCGATCTAATTATGCTCTTTAATTAGATTAACTAAGTTAGCTCGCTAGACCTCTTATAGAGCTTTTATTAAAAATTCGAAGTTCATTAAATCTATTATTTACACTTATTAGTACTTGAGTTCTTCTTTATATAATTTCTTTAAAATTATTTATATTATAGAATAAGGTTTACGCTTTTTAGTGATGTAAGAATTCTTAATTTTAAATAGAAATTCGTTGAGTTAAATAGTATTTAAATATTTCTATTTATA
This sequence comes from Xanthoparmelia taractica, assembly GCA_033085395.1. NCBI lineage: Eukaryota > Fungi > Ascomycota > Lecanoromycetes > Lecanorales > Parmeliaceae > Xanthoparmelia > Xanthoparmelia taractica. The sequence goes on along the minus strand of JANQBS010000432.1, from coordinate 21,092 downwards.
GCACGCTAAAATATTACTGACTTAGCATTTCTATTATGTCTTATCTTCTATAGTTATTCCTCACTATTCTTTCAATTAAATTATTTATATATAAGTGTATGCCCATGAATTAAATTTATGAATACGTGTGGGATTATTAATTGATTGAAAGGAGAAGACGAGGATTTTAGCTTTCTTATCGCCTATTAAGACCCTAATTTCCAATCTTCTTTCTCGATCTTTTTATAATTTATTAAGTATATATTTAATAATTCTTTTAGCAATTAGACTCTATTTACTAGCTATGCGATAATCGTTTACTCTTATTACTATAAAATCGCTAACTAATTATCGCTTAATCGATTATATACTTTATTTACTTTATAGTTTATTTCTATATCTCTAATAGATCTTCGATCTTATAAACCCTAATCTTAAAAAAGAATCTACTTAATAATTTTATTCTTAATATATCTCGTTAACGAGATTAATTACTTTCTTAATAGATCGCCTAAGACTATAATAAATAGCCCGACCTTATTAATAACTCGACTTAAGATTATATATAGTTAGTTATAAGCGAAGATCTTAGAATAAAGATATAGATCGATATGTTATAAGAATTAATTCTAAGATTTATTAATAATTACATTAAAGATTAAATAAATTAAATATTAAATTCGTCGAAAGAAAGTATATAACTCGTTCGAATTTAACGAAGTAAGTGAGATACGAGATATAAAGTGTCGTTTATTATTATACTTATTTTTTAGAATACGGCAATCGAGCGTCTTAAACTCAATATGCTGAATCTATAAACGCGTTTTATTATATAGATTTATAGGCTATTTTAGATTTCTTAGTAGCATTATTACGTAGCTCTCTTTTAGCTTTAGATAATAAGATAATAGCGAGACGAGTTCGAAAGCGTTTATTATTTTAGTAGATAAAAGAAAGCTATTCTTTTTATTAATAATTTGATCTTAATTATTATATATCGTTTAAGACTTAGAGAATCTATTAAGAACTTAACGATTAAATCGAGCGATGTTCTTATTGAGAGTGTAAAGAATTATCTTAGAGGTATAGAAGTTAGTTATTCGACGAGCACGAAGATTACTATATATAGCGTTAATTAGATTATTACTCGTATTATTAAATAGTTAATTAATAGATTAATCGACTAAGTAAGACCTCTCGAAGCTTATTAAGATATCGTTATTTATATTTAAGAGATTCTAAGCGAATTTCGCTATATTAATTTAATTTTAATTAATTAGATTAAGATTTCGTAATCTTATATTTTTAATAAGTCTAAGAACTCGAATATAATTTTAAAGATATAAGATTCTTAATATAGCTCGAGCGATGCGATTTAATTTAGTATTTTTAATAATTAAAAAAATTTAACGAAAGTCGTTATAGAAGTAAGTAACTATATCGTCGAATAAATAAGTGTTCTTTTAAACGTCTTAAAGTATACGATTAATAATTTTAATATTATAGCGATTTTATATAGAGATCTCGTCTTAGAAGATAAGCTTAATACTAGTTAATAGCTTAGCGAGATTAAATTCTATCGATATATCGTAGACGAATTAAGTAATAGCGTTTAGAGAAATCTTGAAGTGAGAATAAGCGATATAATTATCTTAAAGAAGAATAAAGGCGATATTAGAAGAAGTTATAGTAATAGTTATATATAAGTCGTTTCGTACTCTTCGAAGAACGATATTCTAAAGTATAGTCTTTTTAGTATTTTTATAGCTATTTAAGAAGAAGAGTTAATTATTAGAATAAGAGATCGCGTCTTAAATAGCGTTAGTAGCAGTCGTTTAATCGTCGTTTAGACTCGTCTATATTCGCTTTTAGCTATATTAAATAGACGCGTTTCTCGCGTAGAAGTCGATTACGCCTATTAGCATAATATCGCTTATAGTTCTATTAGATCGCTAATAAGCCGAAGCTATTAATAAGATTAATATCTCTCGTTAAGCTAATATTATTCTCTTTTAGCGAAATTTGAATTAAATAAAGATAGAAGTTCTTAGTAATAGCTTGCTTAGCTAACGCGTTATCGAGTAGAGAGAGATTACGATATTGAGTTTAAAGAATATAAATATAGTCGTTAGATAGATTAGATATAGAAGAATAATATATTAGTTAAGTAACGTAGATAAAACACGAGAGGAGATATATTTAATTTATAGATAAAAAGGAAAAATTACGCTTAGCGCGAGAGCTTTTAGCGAGTAAAAAATAAAATATTATATTAAAATAATTTGAGATATTTTATTACTCGTATTAGCGTTATAATTTTTCTCTTTAGCGACTTAAAGTATTTTTACTTATTTAAATCTAATTACGAATATATCTCGCTTTATATTTAATTTATAAATTAAGCGAATTAGTTAAATCGTAATTAAGTAAAGTTATTATTAATAGACTTTATAAGCACTCTTCGCCTTATTAAGCCTTAGCTTCGCCTAAGACTTAATCTTATTTAACGTTATTATATAGTAGATCTTTTATTAAATAGATATTATAATAGATAGAAAGAATCTCGTCGTTTATCGTTTGCAGATCTTTAAAGAATATAGAACTTGATACGTTTAGTAGTAGATAGCGTAGATAAAAGAGTTTCCTCACGTTTGAATTAATATAGAAGATTCGAGCGATAATATCTCTTTTTCACTAACGTGAATATTAACTTAAAATAATCTTATTATTCTTTTAGACGTAGCGATCCGATAGATTAATATAAAAGAGATCTATTACGTTATCTTATTGCCGACGCTTTTAATTAAGCTAAAAGAAAGTTATTAAGATAATCTAATGTTCGATTACTTTATTTATTATAATAGTAAATAGATTATCGTTATTAAATTAAACGCTATATTAATTAAAGAGATAGATAAATAATCGTTTAATAAAAGAACTATAATCGTGTAATTTAAAGTTAAAGATTCTTTAATAGATCTTCGCTAAGCTTACTTATTATGCGTCGCGATATTCTTAAATCTTATTTACTTAATCTAAATCTTTAGCGTCTTAATCTTTATTATTCTCGCGCTCTATTCGAAGACTAGCTCGATCGCTATTCTTATAAACGTACTTAAAGATATATTTATACGTCTTAACGTTAATATATATCTTAATATTAATATAAGCGTTATATCTAATCGATAAATAGAGATTATAAAATATTATTTAATAATTCTATTTAAACTTATTCTCTAAAATCTTAATTGACCTATATTAATAATATTTAAAGTATTCGAAGTCTAATTTAAAGATCGTATAATCGTAGAAGTTCTTTAAGAATCGCTTATTATATTCGTTTTTATCTAAGTTTTAATAGAAAGAAACGATATCTATTTTATTAATAGCGTATTAACTATAATTTTTATAAAGTATATATATAATAACGATCGCATATAGATTAAGATATAGAGCTTGATCTAAGATCTTAGCACTAATAATAATATTTATCTCGACTACGCTAAAGAATCGATTCTTAGAGTATAGAATAATAAAGATATAGACGTGCGATAGATCTCGTTTTTAAAACTCTATAATATAGATATACGCTGAAACTCGATTTAATATATCTTAATCGAGTTAGAAATATAGAGCTAAAATCGAAATTTTAATCGATCGGGCTTCGCTCTTATAAGAAATAAGGATTTTTTTTAACGATATTATAGGACTAATAGATAGAAATTACGGCGTATAGGGGGCTAAATCGTGTTAGAAGCACTTCTAAGGACTATAACCTACGCTAATTATTTAATTAACGTATTATTAAAGAGATCTACGCTATTAAATAAAAAGAAGAAAATTAAAAAATATTTTAGACTTAACTATAGAATTAATTAATAGAAATTACGACGTATAAAGAGCTAAATCGTGTTAGAAACACTCTTAGAGACTATAATCTACATTAATTGTCTAATTAAGATATTTCTATAAGATTTAATCTTTATTAAAAAAGAGAAAAAAAAAGAGATTATTATAAACTTAATTATAGAATTAATTAATAGAAATTATAGCGTATAAGGGATTAAATCGTATTAGAAATACCCCTAGAAATTATAATTTATACTAATTGTCTAATTAATATACTTTTAAAAGAGATACTCTATTAAGATAATAGAGAAAATATATGATTAGTAAGAAAGAGAATTAGAGTATATCGAGTATCTTTTTCTTTAAGATATTCTTTATAAGGGTCTTTAGCTTTAATTTAAATACTCTCGCAATTAGATTTAAACGATTAATAGCTCGTTCATTAGATAAGAGATTCTTAATAATCTCGATTTATTTTAAATTATAGATAAAGATTATAAAGAGATTTAGTCGTTTAAACTTAGTTAATAAAGTAATAATATTCTAATAGAGTTACTTTATAAATCGTAAATCTTCTTAATATAAGAAAGAAAGAACGATTCGTTACTTATTAGTCTAAGTCTCTATAGTAGCTTTAGCGATCTAAATATTAACAACTACTTAATATATATTAGCGCGAATAATTTTTTAATTCTACTTGATTTAATAAAGTTAATTATTTTTAATAACTATATAAGTATCGTAAATAAAATATTAAAGTAGTCTATCGTAGTAAAGAAGGCGATTAAATTTATTAAGACGAATTTATATAAAATATTTAATTAAGATTAGCGATCGAATAAGAGAAAACGAATAAATATTATATATTTGTAGAATAAAGCTAGAGTTATTTAAGTAGAGTTATCTCGACTAGTAACTTATGTTATTTATAGAGCGTATTCGCGAGATCTACGTTTATAAGCATAAAGACTATTACTTAAAATAATATCGATATTCGATATATTATTATATTAGAACTATTCGCTATATGAAAAGATAAGTAAATATCGTAATAATATATAGATTAAATATTAAGATAGAATATTAAATCTCTTATCACTGCGAGTCTTAATTAGTAGATCTCTAATCTTAAGTATCTTTAGTGAATTATCTAAATCGCTTTTTTAAGCGATAGCTATCTTATTAGAAGTAGAATAATTATAGATTCGCGGATCGTGATAACGAGAGTTTTTATAAAATAGCTTATAGTCTCTTAGATTGAAATCGGCTTTTAGTCTTTTAGCTATAGATTTAAGAGCATTAATATAAAAATTAATACGTCTTAGAATAGTAGCGATTTTACGATAAAGATTTTAATTAGTTTATTTATAAAATTCTTATCTAGTTAAATTAATATTAAAACTATTATTAAAAGAGTCTTATATCGCGTTATTAATTAATTTCAAGTGTTATTTATAATATAGATTTAATTAAATATCGATTTCTTATCGTCTAAAGACGTTAGAGCGAATATATAAATACTAATCGCCCTTTAAATCTTATACGTATATAAAGCGACTAAATAATTAATAATAATTTATTATAAGATTATAGAGATCGCGTTATTATATTAAACGTTACATAGTCGATACGCTTTATAATCGAGAGTGAGATTAATTATTTTTAGCGTTAAAGAATATAAAATCTTATTAATAATATTCTCGTTCGAATTAATAGAATTATTTATACTTATTTTAACGTTCTTATAAATCTTCTTAATATTAGAATACTCTTTAATAACGTTCGATTTAAATACGTCGATCTTAATTTTTTTATTATTATAATATTATCTTAAGATCTTATTCGATTATAACGTTATATTATAACTATTATAAATTTAATTTAAAGCACTTAAATAATATCGTAGAGACTCTACTATATAAGAATAACGCGCGATATATTTTTATAGTCTAATTAAAGATTAAATAAGATTAAAATAAAGATTAAAAAAGACGAAGAATAAGTTTTTAAAGAATTTAATATTTTAAAAAAAATTTATTAAAAGATCTTATAATAAAGAATTCTCTAAAGAATCTAAATCGAGTAAAGCGTCTTTAATAGTTACTTCTTTATCTCTTTAAAAAATATTTTTTTAAAATATATTTTATTAATATTTTATAATTTATTTTTTAGACGCGATTTAAGAAAATATAGAATTAATTTATAAAGAGTTTATAGATAAAGATAATAAAGCTAAGTTCGTTCGAATTTTCTTTAAAGATCTCTTAACGCGTTTAGAAGTAAGAATAATTAATCGTTTATCTCTATTATTAATAGATAATAATTCGTATAAAGGCGATTTAAATACGTTAGTAAGAGCTTTAAAGAATAATTAGAACGTAATTACTAGATCTAATATACCTAGTAATATAGCGACTAGAAGTGCCGAGAGCGTAGATATTTATAGAGTATATATATAAATGATTTGATTGAAAGAATAGTGAGGAATAATTGCAGAAGATAAGGTATAATAGAAATACTAAATTAGTAATATTTTAGCGTGCTATAAGTAGAAATATTTAAATATTATTTAACTTAACGAATTTCTAATTAAAATTAAAAATTCTTACGTCACTAAAAAGCGTAAACCTTATTTTATAATATAAATAATTTTGAAGAAATTATATAAAGAGGGACTTAAATATTAATAAGTGTAAGTAATAAACTTAATAAACTTCGAATTTTTAATAAGAGCTTTACGGGAGATCTAGCGAGCTAATTTAGTTAATCTAATTAAAGAACGTAATTAGATCGAATTTATAATTAACTCTACATATAAATTTAAGGTTTTAGAGCTCGGCGCTAGCTTATTCTTTTATATATACTAATATACTCTATAAATATCTACGCCCTCGGCACTTCTAGTCGCTATATTATTAGATATATTAGATTTAGTAATTACGTTCTAATTATTCTTTAAAGTTCTTATTAACGTATTTAAATCGCCTCTACGCGAATTATTATCTATCGATAATAAAGATAAATAAATAATTATTTTTATTTTTAAACGCGTTAAAAGATCTTTAAAAAGAACTTAAACGAACTTAGCTTTATCGTCTTTATTTATAAACTCTTTATAAATTAATTCTATATTCTCTTAAGTCACGTTTAAAGAATAAATTATAGAATATTAATAAAATAAGTTTTAAAAAGATGCTTCTTAAAGAGATAAAGAAGTAGCTATTAAAGACGCTCTACTCGATTCAAATTCTTTAGAAAATTCTTTATTATAAAATCTTTTAATAAATTTTTTTTAAAATATCGAATTCTTTAAAAATTTATTCTTCGTCTTTTTTAATCTTTATTTTAATCTTATTTAATCTTTAATTAGACTATAAAAATATATCGCGCGTTATTCTTATATAGTAGAGTCCCTACGATATTATTTAAGTGCTTTAAATTAAATTTATAATAATTATAATATAACGTTATAATCGAATAAGATCTTAAGATAATATTATAATAATAAAAAAATTAAGATCGACGTATTTAAATCGAACGTTATTAAAGAGTATTCTAATATTAAGAAGATTTATAAGAACGTTAAAATAAGTATAAATAATTCTATTAATTCGAACGAGAATATTATTAATAAGATTTTATATTCTTTAACGCTAAAATAATTAATCTCACTCTCGATTATAAAGCGTATTAACTATATAGCGTTTAATATAATAACGTAATCTCTATAGTCTTATAATAAATTATTATTAATTATTTAGTCGCTTTATATATATATAAGATCTAAGAGATAATTAATACTTATATACTCGCTCTAGCGTCTTTAAACGATAAGAAATCGATATTTAGCTAAATTTATATTATAAATAACATTTAAAATTAATTAATAACGCGATATAAGACTCTTTTAATAATAGTTTTAATGTTAATTTAACTAAATAAGAATTTTATAAATAGACTAATTAGAATCTTTATCGCAAAATCGCTACTATTCTAAGACGCATTAATTTTTATATTAACGTTCTCAAATCTATAGCTAAAAGATTAAAAGTCGATTTCAATCTAAGGGGCTATAAGCTACTTTATAAAAATCCTTATTATTATAATTCGCGAATCTATAATCGTTTTATTTCTAATAAGATAGCTATCGCTTAAAAAAAAGATTTAAATAATTTATTAAAGATACTTAAGATTAAGAATCTATTAATTAAGACTCAAAGTAATAAGAGATTTAATATTTTATATTAATATTTAGTCTATATATTATTACGATATTTACTTATCTTCTTATACGACGAATAGTTCTAATATAATAATATATCGAATATCGATATTACTTTAAGTAATAGTCTTTATACTTATAGACGTAGATCTCGCGAATACGTCTTACGAGTAATAAAAGTTATTAGTCGAGATAACTCTACTCGAGTAACTCTAGCTTTATTCTATAGATATATAATATTTATTTATTTTCTCTTATTCGATCGTTAATCTTAATTAGATATTTTATATAGATTTATTTTAATAAATTTAATCGTCTTCTTTACTACGATAGACTACTTTAATATTTTATCTACGATACTTATATAATCGTTAAGAGTAATCGACTTTATTAAATTAAATAGAATCAAAAGATTATTCGCGCTAATATATATTAAGTAATCGTTAATACTTAGATTATTAAAGCTACTATAGGGGCTTAGACTAATAAATAATAAATTATTCTCTCTTTCTTATATTAAGAAGACTCACGATTTATAAAGTAACTCTATTAAAATATTATTACTTTATCGACTAAGTTCGAATAATTAGATCTCTTTATAATCTTTATCTATAATTTAAAATAAATTAAGATTATTAAGAATTTTCTATATAACGAACGAGTTATTAATCGCTTAAATCTAATTACGAGAATATTTAGATTAAAGTTAAAGACCCTTATAAAGAATATCTTAAAGAAGAAGATACTCGATATATCTTAATTCTCTTTTTTAGTAATCGTATATCTTCTCTATTATCTTAATAGAGTATCTTTTTTAGAAGCACGTTAGTTAGGCGATTAGTATAGATTATAGTCTCTAAGAGTGTTTCTAATACGATTTAGTCTCCTATACGCTATAATTTCTATTAGTTAATTCTATAATTAAGTCTATAGTAATTTCTTCTCTCTTCTCTTTTTTAATAGAGATTAAATCTTATAAAAGCACCTTAATTAGGCGATTAATGTGAATTATAGTTTCTAGAGATATTTCTAACACGATTTAGTTCTCTATACGTCGTAATTTCTATCGATTAATTTTATAGTTAGGTCTAAAGTATCTTTTAATCCCTCTCTTTTTATTTAATAGCGTAGATCTCTTTAATAATATATTAGTTAGATAATTAGCGTAGATTATAGTCTCTAGAGATACTTTTAACACGATTTAATCTTTTATACGCCGTAATTTCTATTTATTAATTTTATAATATTATTAAAAAAAATTCTTATTTTTTATAAGGGCGAAGTCTAATTAATTGAAATTTCGATTTTAGCCTTATATTTTTAACTCGATTAAGATATATTAGATCGAGTTTTAACGTATATCTATATTATAGAGTTTTAAAAACGAGGTCTATCGCACGTCTATATTCTTATTATTCTATATTCTAAGAATTGATTCTTTAATATAATCGAGATAAATACTACTATTAATACTAAGATCTTAGATTAAGCTCTATATCTTAACCTATATACGATTGTTATTACGTGTATATTTTATAAAAACTATAGTTAATACGCTATTAGTAAAATAGATATCGTTTCTTTTTATTGAGACTTAGATAAGAATAAATATAATAAGCGGTTTTTAAAGAACTTCTATAATCGTATAATCTTTAAACTAGATTTCGAATATCTTAAATATCGTCGACGTAGACTAATTAGAATTTTAGAGAATAAGTTTAAATAGAATTATTAGATAATATTCTATAATCTCTATTTATCGACTAGATATAACGCTTATATTAATATTAAGATATATATTAACGTTAAAGCGTGTAAATATATCTTTAAATACGTTTATAAGAATAGCGATCGAGCTAGTCTTCGAATAGAGCGCGAGAATAATAAAGATTAAAACGCTAGAGGTCTAGATTAGGTGAATAAGATTTAAGAATATCGCGACGTATAATAAGTAAGCTTAGCGAAGATCTATTAAAGAATCTTTAACTTTAAATTACACGATTATAATTCTTTTATTAAATGATTATTTATCTATCTCTTTAATTAATATAGCGTTTAATTTAATAACGATAATCTATTTACTATTATAATAAATAAAGTAATCGAACGTTAGATTATCTTAATAACTTTCTTTTAGCTTAATTAAAAGCGTCGATAATAAGACTATTTCGAGTTAATACTCACGTTAGCGAAAGAGAGATATTATCGCTTAAATCTTCTATATTAATTTAAACGTGAGGAAACTCTTTTATTTACGCTATTTGCTATTAAACGTATCGAGTTCTATATTCTTTAAAGATCTACGAACGATAGATAACGAGATTCTTTCTATTTATTATAGTATCTATTTAATAAAAGATCTACTATATAATAACGTCGAATAAAATTAAGTCTTAGACGAAGCTAAGACTTAATAGAGCGAAGAATACTTATAAAGTCTATTAATAACGATTCTATTTAATTACGACTTAGCTAATTTATTTAATTTATAAATTAAATATAAAGCGAGATATATTTATAATTAGATTTAAGTAAGTAAAAATACTTTAAATCGCTAAAGAGAAAAATTATAACGCTAATATAAATAATAAAATATCTTAAATTATTTTAATGTAATATTTTATTTTTTACTCGTTAAAAGTTCTCGCGCTAAGCGTAATTTTTTCTTTTTACTCGCAAATTAAATATATCTTCTTTTATATTTTATCTATATTACTTAATTAATATATTATTCTTCTATATCTAGTCTATCTAATAACTATATTTATATTCTTTAAACTTAATATCGTAATCTTTCTCTATTCGATAACGCGTTAGCTAAGTAAGCTATTGCTAAGAACTTCTATTTTTATTTAATTTAAATTTCGCTAAAAGAGAATAACACTAACTTAATAAGAAATATTAATCTTATTAACGACTTCGGCTTATTAGCGGTTTAATAGAATTATAAGCGATATTATATTAATAGACGTAATTAACTTCTACGTGAGAAATATATCTATTTAACGTATAGCTAAGAGCGAATATAGACGAGTCTAAATAACGATTAAACGACTATTATTAACGCTATTTGGGACGCGATCTCTTATTCTAATAGTTAACTCTTCTATTTAGATAACTATAAGAATATTAAAAAGATTATACTTTAGAATATCGTTCTTCGAAGAGTACGAAATAACTTATATATAACTATTGCTATAGCTTCTTTTAATATCGCCTTTATTTTTCTTTAAAGTAATCGTATCGCTTACTCTCGCTTTAAGATTTCTTTAAACGCTATTATTTAATTCGTCTACGATATATCAATAAGATTTAATCTCGCTAAGCTATTAACTAGTATTAAGCTTATCTTCTAAGATAAGATCTTTATATAGAATCGCTATAATATTAAGATCGTCGATCGTATACTTTAAGACGTTTGAAAGAATACTTATTTATTTGATAAAATAGTTACTTGCTTCTACGGCGACTTTCGTTAAATTCTTTTAATCGTTAAGAATATTAAGTTAGATCGCATCGCTCGAGCTACATTAAGAATCTTATATCTTTGAAGTTATATTCGAGTTCTTAGACTCACTAAAAATATAAGACTACGAAATCTCAATTTAATCGATTAAGATTGAATCGATATAACGAAATTCGCTTAGAATCTCTTAAATATGAGTAACGATATTTTAGTGAGCTTCGAGAAGCCTTATTTAGCCGATTAATTTATTGATTAACTATTTAATAATACGAGTAATAATCTAATTAACGCTATATATAGTAATCTTCGTGCTCGCCGAATAGTTAATTTCTATATCTTTAGAGTAATTCTTTATATTCTTAATAAAAATATTGCTCGATTTAATCGCTAAGTTTTTAATAGATTCTTTAGGCCTTAAACGATATATAATAATCGAGATCAAGTCGTTAATAAAGAGAATAGCTTTCTCTTATCTATTAAAATAATAAACGCTTTCGAACTCGCCTTATTATTACTTTATTATTTAGAGCTAAAAGAGAGCTATGTAGTGATATTATTAAGAAATCTAAAGTAGTTTATAAGTCTATATAATAAAACGCGTCTATAGATCTAATATATTAAGTATAAGACGCTCGATTGTCGTATTTTAAAGAGTGAGTATAACGATAGATAACACTTTATATCTCGTATTTTACTTGCTTCGCCGAATTCGAATAAGTTATATACTCTTTTTCGACGAATTTAATACTTAATTCGTTTAATCTTTAATACAATTATTAATAAGTCTTAGAATTAATTCTTATAACACGTCGATCTATGTTTTTATTCTAAGGTCTTCGCTTATAATTAATTATATATAATCTTAAGTCGAGTTATTAGTAAGATCGAACTATTTATTATAACTTTAGGCGATCTATTAAGAAAGTAATTAATTTCGTCGATAAGATATATTAAGAATAAGATTATTAAATAGATTCTTCTTTAAGATTAGGGTTCGTAAGATCGAAGATCTATTAAAGATATAGAAATAAAGTATATAGTCGATTAAGCGATAATTAGTTAGCGATTTTATAATAGTAAGAGTAGGCGATTATCGTATAGCTAGTAAGTAGAGTTTAATTGCTAAAAGAATTATTAAATATATACTTAATAGATCATGGAAAGGCCGAGAAAGAAGGCTGAAAATTAGGGTCTTGACAGGCGATAAGGAAGCTGAAATCCCCGTCTTCTTCTTCCAATCAATTAATAATCCCACACGTATTCATGAATTTAATTCATAAGCATACACTTGTATTTTAAGATTATAATTAGCGATCTTAGCTCTACGTTTCTTATCTTTTTTTCAAATACGCGTAGACTTAGCGCTATTTTTCGAAGTTATATTAGACTTCGAAATTTAAGCTTTTAGAAACTTATTTTTATTAGATTTTTTAAATTACTTCGAATTAGAATCGTCGCTATTAAAACGCGCGCGCTTTAAAATCGTTTTTTATATAATTATTATAGTAAAAATTTCTTTTCTCTATTTAAGTATATTATTAATATTAAAAATCTTATTCTTTAGCTTAGATCGTAGCTTAATTAAGAAAAAGTTCGTTTAATACTTCTTCGTAAACGAGAATAAATAAGTTTTTAGCTTTTTTAAATAAATCTTAAAAACTAAGATCTTTTAATCTTATCGCTATTTTATCGTTTTTTACTTTTTATAAGCGAGTAAATAACGATTTATCGAGTTCGTAATTAAGTTAAATAAAAATAACTTAAAAAACTTAAAGGTGATCTTCTTTAGTTTATGAATTTGAAAGTATCTATATTATTACGTATTAAGATCGTCTTTTAAGAATTATATATAATAGATAATCTTAGCTTAATTAATAATAAAATATTCGAGATTTATAAGAAATCGAATTTCGACTTCGTGAAATTAGCTTAAATATTTTTCTTTACTATTACTCTTATAAGAACGTATTCTTTCGAGATAAAATATTTTCGCTTTAACTAAAATATTTATTAGAGATAAAATAATAGACGAAATCGCTATCGCTTCGACGAGAATTATAGAAGAGTTTAAATTACGTAACACGTTATTATATACTCGTAACTTAATTAACTCTCGTTTTAACTTTAGTCGACGATTTTCTATTTAAGCGTTTTTAAGACGTTTCTTTAAAGTCGCTTAATTCTTTAAGATAAACTCTTAAAAACTAATATCGAAGCTACGTCGCTTTAAGATATATTTATTTTAATTTAATAAAGAGTTCGATATTATAGCGACGATAAGTCTTTTTCTATAAAAGATAGAGAGATTAGAATTATAAGAAATTAATTCGCTAACGCTTAGTAAGCGACTCTAATTAAGATAAGAGACGTATAATTAACACGATAATAATTTCTTTATTAGATACTAAGTTCTAGTAGAATTAATCTCTAAGAAATACGAAAACCCTAAGATATACGAAGAAGATATATGATCGTTAAGGTCCCGTTAAGGCCTTAGGTCATGAACCCCGCCATGACCCCGCAATGAACCCTAGACCTATAAGTAGTTGACGCTAAGGCGCATATAGCGCTAGGCCTGACAAAAAACGTCTAAGTAAGAAGTTAATCTATAAATATATAAGATCTTTTCGAATTATAAATAAAATAGAATTATAAGCGTATCGCTTATTATTATCTTTCACGTATAGAATTTATAATATTTTTTATATATTATTACTTAAATTATATTATATACGCGACTATAACGAAGTAGTGAAATTCTTTATATAAGTTTTTAAGCTTATTAATAATAATAAGATATAAAAGATAAAAGAGATTATTAATAAAATTAAGAAATAAAAAGATATTTAATATAAGATTAAGTAAATTAATTAAGACGAAGAGTATAATTAGTAATTATTAGACGAAGAATTTAAACGTACTAATAAGTTAATTTATATAAGGGCGCTTTTCAATTGTATTATAGAATTAAAAATATTAAGTTATAAGTTGGGGATCGCGCTTTATAGAAGGTATATATTCTATTTAAATTTATATATTCTAACAATTATCCCCTCTTCTAGGGCGACGTTCTCGGCGCTCTAAGCGTTAATATTCTAGACCCTCTCCGAAGGGCGACGATTCTAGAATCCTAATCTTAATAGTTTCGAAACGTTCTCTAAAGAGCTATTAGAACCCTAAAAATTAAATTCCCGAGTCACCCTCTTTAGATTATATCAAATTATCTAATTCGAGAATAACTCGTTTAGAAGTTTTAATTAAAGCCGAGATCGAACTTAGCGAATCGACGCTTCTACTCGAAAATAATTAGCAGCCTCAAGAAGTTCCTAGTCCGAGTGTAGTCGAGAGTGCCCGAACTGGACCCGGATCGAAGCGTGATACTATTGTGAGGGCGGTTTTCAATTGTATCATAGAATCAAAAATATTAAGTTATGGGTTCGGGTGCCGCGCTTCATAGAATGCACACACTCTATTTGAATTCATATGATCTAACAATTTAGATTTATAATACGTAGAAGATTAATAAGTGAAAGTATTAAATATTAAATAAGAAAGCTATCTAATTAGATTAATAATTATTATTAAGTAAGCGAAAACGTTAAAAACGAAAATAAATATAATAATTATATTAATATATTAAATAATTATAGACGTATTCTTTACGCTTACTAGTATAATTATTTAATTAAATAAAAGATTTATAATTAAAATTTAGTATTTAACTATCTAATTAAGTAATATTATATTAGAAATAATATCGTATTAAATTAAAATATATGTTATTATAAATATAATTTATTAGAGAGACGCTTAATACGTATTATAAAAAAGTGCGATTAAGTTTACTTAGCTCGTCGTGCGTTAAAATAGAAAAAAATAAATAATCTTTATCGTAGTAATAGAGATTAGATAAGAAAAGATTTTTAAAGAGATTCTTATTTAAGAAGCTCGCTTATTTAATATTATTTTTATTAAAAACGATTTCTTTTAACTTTATCTTATAGATGTTTATATTATTTATCTTCTCTTAAAAAAGCTTATTATAATTCTCGAGCTCTTTAACGCGCTAATACGTTATCTCGAGTTTCTTTTTCGCGATCTAAAGATCGCGATAAAGAGTCGTAATAATAATAATCGCTTAATTACTAATAATTATAATTAGACTTTATTTCTTACGAAATTAGATAATCTTATAATTAATATACGCTTAATTATAGCGTATTAATATTATAATCTTGAGAGCTCGACAAACGTAATAAAGAATCTTTTTAATCTTTTTATAAAGAAAAAACGAAATCTTTACGTAATTTTAAATTCTCTTTTTAGCGCTCTTAAAGCGAGATTTTACCTTAAATAAAGTAATTATTAAAACGAATAAAGTATCGACGATAGAGAAGAATAGATATTATATTATATTAATATACGATAATAAAGCGCTAAGAAACTTTATATTAATATTATTATTATTATTATTATTATTATTATTATTATTATTATTATTATAAGCTATATTAAGTATTAGTATATATTTATATTAGCGTAGCGATATAGAGAGTTTAATAATACTTATAGTAAAGAGTAAGAAGAAGTTACTAATTACGGGTCGGAAAGGTCTGGGATGGTCTGGAATATGAAGTGTCGATATTATATCATGGTATGATATGATATTAAGATTATATCATTTGATTTTTATAAAATAGTCTGGAAGACGTGCTAATATTATAAAATAATCTGAGAAATTTCTAATATATATAGAGATATCTTATGTTATATATAGGAGTATGGGAAATATACTATATATAGAAGAAGTCACTCTATATAGAATCATGCGAACGTATTCTAGTTATTATTCTAGCCATCACTTCACTTTATTATCGCTATTATTATTACTTCACTTCACTATCACGTTATTAAGCTAAGCTCGTTATCGCATTTAATATCGTATTATAAAAGATCTTCGTAATTATCTAGGACTTAATAAGTTATTTTTACTACTATTAGTATATTTAATTTATTTAATTATTAGAAGATTTACTAGCACGCTAATTATAATAGTAATTTATTATTTATTCTACGATAGTAAATTTCTCTCTTCTTTCTTCGCATTATAAAAAGAATTTACGATTATTCTTTATAGTTATATATTCTTAATTATTAAAGTTACACGCTTCGTATAAATAATATAAAGATTAATATCTTCGAATATATAATAAAGAAAAGCTTTCGTCGACTTATAAATAGTCTTTTTAAAATTCTAGTTATAATTCTAGTTATTATACGTCTTATTCGAATTAATAGATAGTTATCTTATTTCGTAAGCTACGAATAAGCTATATATTCTTAGCTTATAAAGTAACTCTTTTTGTATGAAATGCGTATAATTACGCGACTATATAAGAGTTAATTATAATTACTTTTTAATAAAAAAGATAAGATCTATTATCTAATTTAGAGATAATTTTAATCTTTATTAATTCTTAAAATACGCTTAAAATAGAGAAGTAAATTCGAAAATCTCTCTTTTTAATAAGTCTTAGAATCTTCTTTATTAGTTAAGTAAACGCTTTTCGTAATATAATTAAATTTATTAATTTTTATATATAGCGAATCTCTTATAACGCGTAAGCTTAGAAATAATATTAATAAAAATAAAAATATTTACTCTATAAACTTACTACTAGCTTTTTATTTTTGCGATTTTCTTATCGATTTAAATCGAATCTTAAGTCTCTTTTAATTATATAACTTCTTAACGTTAAAAGATTTAAATAAGAATATAGAAATATTTTTAAGTATCTTTATAATATTATCGATAATTAAAAGAGAAGAGTTAGACTTATACGAGTCTGCGATATTCTTTATAATTACGAGTGTTATTCTTATCGGGAAAAAAAGAGTAGAAAGAAAATTTCAGGGAATATTAGAGTATTATTAACGTTAGAGAGCTATCTAAAAAAAAAGAACTTTAGAAATAATCGCTAGAATTATAATTAGAATAAAAATTTAAACTTAGATAGTTATTAAAGTACTAATTATAGAGATTTAAACTTAAATAATTATTAGAATATTTATTAGAATAGAAATTCGAACTCGCGTAGAAAGAAATCTAATTAATATGCTAATCTATTCTATATATTAATCTATATTAGATATATCATATACTCTAATTTAATCTCTTCTTAAGTTTATATATCTATTCTATATTAGATATATTCTAATTTATTAAACTCTCTTATTAAGTTAACTTATTAGCGACTAGCACTATCGCATAGCTACATTAGAGAATTAGTCTCTCGCGCGCTTCGGCCCTTAGTTCTTACACTCTTACACTTATTAATCTCTATTTCTTTTATTAGCATTTATTAGAATTTATTAATACGCTATAGCGAAGAGATATTTACTTTGCATATTAGTTTATATATTATATAGTCTTCGTATTAGTTATTAATTTTAAGTAGTTAAAGCTAGATTTAAAGCTAAGTATTACTAGAAGACGCGTCTTTTATAATATTCTATATTTTTTATAAATATTATCTATCTTTATTTAAGCTATTATATTTTCTCTTAAGTCTTAAATCTTATTATATTATTTAATATCGTAGCTAGTACTATATCGTTCGATATTCTAGATAATATTATAGATAAGCGAGTTTCGTGAAAAGTCGAACTTCGCGAGACTTTAAAGACGACTCGTAAAAAGTTAACTATCTATTATAATAAGACTCAATCGAGTGTAGAATATTTTAATAAATAAATAATACTTTTACGTTTAAGTTACGGGAATATAACACTAAAAAAATTAAATTAAAAAGTTAAGTCTAATTAAATATTCTAAATAGAGATATACTAAAATACGCTCGAATAAACGTATCGAAATTATTAATATCTTAATATTAATAATTAGATATAGAGGGCTAAACGAGTAAGAAATCGCGTAGAGTCGCTTAATAATATTATTAATAAGATCAAAAAGACGATAGAAGTGTTAAATAATAATTAATTTCAGTGATATCAAAGAGAAGATTAGTATTCTATCTATTATTCTAGCTATAACTTGAATTTCTAATCTTAATTAAGTATCTTTCACTTATTTTAAGAATCTATTAATTCTTAATTAGTAAAAAAGCTTAGAGTCTTAAATCTTATTAATAGCACGTGTGACTAGAGATATCTTAGCCGTACCTAATAAAGCTATAACTTATAAGCGATATTTCTTATAGGCTAAGCGACTATATAATAATTAAAAAAGCTATTCGTCTTTAATTTTTCGAGTCTTAATAATAATTTCTTATATAGAATATTAATAGAATAGCTACGAATAACATACATTGAATTTAGAGGGAGATCTTAATATATTACTTGAAGCTAGATAGATTAATCAAAAAATTCGAAATTATTAAATAGAGAAGATTTCTAATGTTAATTATATTAGTAATAATAATAATAAAGTACTCTTTAGATTAACTCAAGTAAGAAATTAATTCTTTTTTATTAAAATTTTATTTATTAATTATTCTTTAATTGAGAGAAGAGAAGTGAATATAAAGTAATAGAGAATTAATCTTTATAGATTAAAGATCTACGAAAAGAGTAAGAGAGATAACTTAAAATTATTCTATAAGTGATTAAAAAAGAGATCGACTTGGCGATCTTACGTAGATTATAATTCAAGAAAATAATATATTGTAATTATTATTGTAATTATTATTTATTAGAATAGCTATATTTATTTAGCGAGATTAAATTAGAAGAGAGTTTATCTTAATATTATTTATTAAGTGCCGGAGTTTAATAATTACTTAAGCTAATTTCACTCTAACTTATATATTAATCTAGAATATTCTTATCTTATTCGCCACCTAATATAAGAAATAATCTACATTATAAGATATCTCTACATATATTAGAAATTTCCTAGATTATTTCATAATATTAGTAATCTCTTATCTTATATCTTTATAAGTAATCTAATATAATCCCTTCATAATACCCTTTTATAATATAATATAATACGATATGATATGAAATATTCCACTAAATATATCAGACCTTTCCGGCCCGTACTTAGATCTTACGATATTTCAACTTTTTGTTAGGAATAGAACCTTGGCCCCTAGACGAGGGGATTCTAAATCGCTTGGTATACGTAGACTTGACGAACCCTTAACGAATATGCTTAAACAAGCGATTTCCTTCAATTTCCTTTTCTAGCTTCTTAAGAATTAGTCTTATTATTAGATCTATATATAAATATATATCTTTCTAATTTCACACTACTATATAACTCTAAGACTCTAATCTAGAATCAAGTCTAATAATTCTAATTCTTTTATCTCTTCTTAGAAATAGCGATTCGAAGTTAGTATAATAATTACGATTAGAGCGTAGACGTCGCGATCTCAAAACGAATTCTTATCGTTAGATATAATATCGAATTAAAATATTATCACGATTTAATTTAAAGAATTAGATTATATTTCGAATCTTAATATAGAGGTTCGTATCGAAGTCGTCGATAATAATCTCGATAAAGAATCGAGCGATAGTAATAATAATAAAAATAATATTAACGATAATTAAAAAAGTATATTTAGTGAAGAGTAAGATATTAACGAGTAGAATACACTTATTCTAAACGAAAGAATCGCGCGCGCTACTCGCAAATAAGATTAGCTCGTGCAATAGCGTCGACTCGAATTTCTCGAAATAGAAATTAGTATACTTAAACAAGGTTAAACGTCTATAGATCGTAGTCGCAACGATAAAAATAATTTACTCGAGTTATCTATAACTTAAGATATAAAACGAATCGCTAATATCGATCTTAAATTTAATAATATTATCTCGCGATCTCGCAAATTAATTAGATTAGAAAAGTTATTAATATATTATAATAAGTCGATTAAAGAATATCGTGACTTCGTGAGAAAGATTAATAAGATATTTCGTCTTATATCGAAAAATTTCTTTATCGAAAAAATAAAATTCTTTAAATATATTAATTTCTTAATAATAATCAAAAAGAGCTTTAAGCTAATAAGAAAGATAAGTATTTAAATCGTTATTATACTTAATAGAAGTTTATCGATTTTCTATTAAATTAAATTAAGAACTCGATAAATCGCGATCTTAATGTAATTTAATAATATATTAATATTTAATAAAGATAAAATTAAATAGTGCGTTAATTTAATAATTATCTTTGATTTCTAAAGACGTAAATAAATCTCTACACCGAGAATTAATAAGTATATTACTTATTTATAAAGCTTCGTTTAGAATTTCGCTATAAATTAATTAGTATTTAGATAGTATTAATTAAGCGAGATAAGCTATTAACGCTTACGATACGCTTAAAAAATAATACGAGAAAATAAAATTCTTTTTTTAAAGAATATAAAGTTGAGAGTATTTCTATCTCTTAAGGAAATTAGTACGGGTCGAAAAGGTGTGATATCTATTGAACATAGTCGTTTTCAACTTTTTTTCAACTTTTTTTAAAAAATATATCTTTTTAATCTATTTATAGAATTTTATAATTATATAAGCGTTCGCTTAAGCTTTTTACGTATTTTT
>JANQBS010000431.1:0-23969 GCA_033085395.1 Xanthoparmelia taractica | reverse complement strand
AGTTTTCAGAGCCTTCGTAGCATATTCAGTCAATGGAAGCAGTCAATCCCACTACACGTCCATTCGTTCGTGACATTTAACGAGTATACATTACACGTTAGTATCAAGATTATATAGTTCTATACTAGCAACGATATTATTCTCTTATATCTATCTACCCATATTACGTATATTCTTTAATTACTTGATATTGAATTTTTTTAGCCTTTATCGACTATATATCGTATATATCTCGAGAAGAATATACGAGTTGAGAGTGACTATTTAATAAATAAAACGAATTTCCTTTAGTATATTTAGATAGTAAGAAAGAACACCACAAAAGAAAAGACTATTAAACATATATAACAAAAGAGTGAATTGTTCTTAATATAGCCTAAAATCGTTTTTGATAAATTGAGACTTAAAGCATTAAAATTAAAGAAAGCAGATTCGCCTCTAGAAGTAATAGTTACAGTAAGTAATAATAACTTAATATCGATACTCTTCATCTCAGTAAACGTTAAGTAAATTAATTAAATACTTAAATAAATTAAGACTAGAAATCAAGATCTAGTATTTATAAAAAAGCTTAATAAAGTATATAGCTTCGCTTTAGTAAAGGATATTCTACTTAAAAATATTAATAGCGATTTTATTAAGAAAGATTAACGAAAAAAGAATAAGAAAAAGTGTGATTAAATACACTAAAACGAAGAATAGATTCTAAGTCTTAAGACTATATAGAGATAATTAAATAAGATCACTAAATAAAAATTCGATAAAGAAGTTCGAAGAATATATTATCTTAATTCAGCTATTTTTAAAGAAAGAAAACGTAGAAGTTTAGTTAAAAAGAAGGCTACTATATCTTTAATATTAGATCTATTAAGATTATTTAGACTCTCTTCACCTTAGACTTTATAGTAAATAACTTTATCGTAGAAGGCCTTATCATAGAAAATCTTATCGCAAAAGATCTTATTATAAGAGACTTTATTATAATCGTAATAGCGAGATAAAAGAGATAGGCGAGGCGGACGAGGTAAAAGAGATAAAAAGATTATTAAAAAGATAGCAAAGAACGTAGCAGAAGAAGAAGTAGTAGAAGAAGAGATTATATCGGTCTTTTCACGAAGTAGAAGGTCAATAAGGCTTAAAAAACGATAACTTAATAGATATCTAGATATCTAGATATTTTAATGTTGCTAGCAATAAAAAAAGGCGCTAGTAATCGATTATTCTTTTATTATTCGACTACCTATCTGCAATTAAGTTATCTCTCTTTAATAACTCTTTCTTATAGCTAGTTAACGATCTCTTTTTCTTCTTCTTCTTCTTCTTTATTAGTATTATTCAAATTAGCTATAAGTAGCATAAGCTAGCAAGAGGTGGAGTTACGTCACGGGCTCATATCACACTCCGCCTTATCACTCTATCGCATTATATCCTTCTAAATAAGTCTCGCGCGCTAAGATCCATCAATAAGTTAAATAAAGATATGTTTCTAACACAATTCAACCGTTCTAAAGCGCTATATATAAAAAGTGCAATTATAGAGCTTTACAGTCACTCAATTTTTTTTTTTTTATAATCTCATCCCTAGAGATTCTATCAATTTTTACTTAACGAATAAGATTCTTTAATAAGGAATACACTAAATAGTGATGCGACTTAAGCAGAGGTCAATTGGTGAGATGTAGGTGTTAGAAATAGTGGCAATCAGCCCTATACTAGTGGCTTGGCAAGAACACGTTGTTACATAAGATTTCGCCTCCTGTATTTCTTACTCCTTATAGCATCATCTAGACGGCCAAGTGGCTTGTTACAACAGTAGGCATTTTGGTGATGCTAACCCTAGCCCTAATTGTGCATATCCTAGGATTGTGCATATCCTAGGATTATCGAGTATCCCTATCAGCGCACATTTGCAAACAAGGCACACTGCTAAATTCTTTGAACAAGTTTGTAGTATCCTTTCTAGACTCATCTCTGATAGATTAGGATGTCCAAATCCAAGTTGAACGCGTAAAAGGATAAGACGTGTGAATTGCACTCCATGCACTTTCGATGCGACAACATGCATTGCAGTGTACATTGTACATGAGAAGGATTGATTGAGAGGCCAGTAGTAAGAAACGGTGGGAGAACAAATGATTCCAAGAGAGCATCGTCATATACCGCTGCTTTGCCTGGAATAGTATCTGTGTGCGGTAGATTGGTCTAATGAACTAGAGTATGTATGATTTGGAGCTGTAACTGCGGACAAGTCCAATGAGAGACGGGATTAGGATTTAAGACTTATGCTCGAGGAGCTGAAGCGCAGCCTGAGCCTTGTATCAGCCCCACATCGATAGCACAAGCGAGGAGGCAAGACGGTATGGTATTGTCAGCGACCTCGCCTGCAGGAACCAATAGCAACGTACCCAAGGAACCTTCCTTTGCCAGGGAAGACGATGCATCACTCTAGGAATCCAAACACAGACTACCTATAAAGCATCAGTCTCGCTAATCTGGTCCTTTGGTATGCATTATATTCGACATCCATCAACGTAAGGGAAGTCTCCTTGTCTTTGAACGTAAGACTAGAATGAAATGGGAAGCCTGGTCTAATGTCGAGGGGTAAGACAGAGAATTCGAGCCCAAGCACATAATGCAACGCAAGGTAGAATAGTAGAACCATCTCAGCGCGGACACGAAGTTAGCGATGGACTGTGCACAGACTCTTTAAGCCTAGCATAGCCAAGTAGTCGACGATGGTATGTTATTTTCTCTTAAAAGGACGTCTAATGGGGGCCCAAAAGCCCAGTCATTCGAACTAAGGTACATACAAAAACAGCCGAGACAAGCAATGGTGGGTCATTGCTGTCAAAAATGACGATAAGCTATGTTCTGAATGATGTTTTGCGGTGAAAAAGCTTGCATTGTGCTCGGATCCGGTCTCCGAAAGTATGCAGAAAGTGTTTTAGCAAGAAAACCGTGCCTCAGCATCGAGATCTCATGCTGGGCTTGAGAATGAGCAACCACAAGTAACTGTTAGTTCATGGAAGATATCCACTGATAGATGAGGGATACTGAGAGGTTGCTCTGGTGGCGGCTTTAGTGGCGCCCGATAGTTCCTGAGCTGTATGATGGTCCAAAAACTTTGCCTCACGACTCTTACATCTTAGCCACGATGCTGTTGAATGAAAGGACGTCACACCATCATCCGAAGCAATCACTCACACCACATCTTCTGATGTCAGTAGCTTCGTCGGGTTGTGATTTTGGATGTTGTAGTTATTGTGTGCTTTCTCACAGAGTCGTCGACATTGTGTACGGAGGACACCGCTTGTTCATCCTACAGGAGCCTTATCTCCGCAGTCTGTAGCTGAGCTCATGTCACATCCACTATTTGCTGAGATGAGATGGCCAAGACAGACTGGCTGTGGTGGGATCAATATGCATCTTATAGAAGCTTGTCCTAACGTACTTTGATCGCAGGGCTGACATATTATATTCTGAGCTGCGCTGAGCCTAGCTATCCTTAGACATTGACGGTGACTCTCGAAGCTATTATAAGAAGTCCCTGAAGTGAATTCAATCTCTCCCCAGACAAAAGGCTATCCTACCTGCCACATTTGTTGATGAACTCGGATTTTTGTACTTCTTTGTCGTTCCGTTTGCAATTTCTAGATTACTGTTGTATTGTGCCTCGACCCTACCCACGGCCTTCAAAGATTTTCGATTAGCCTGCCATCATGCCAGCAATCACCTATGGAGTTCTGACGGCAATCTCATGGGCATTTACCGGCCTGGCCATTCTGCTTACTGCAGGCCGATTTTGGATCCGATCCAAGATAATCAAGAGACTCTCCTGGGAAGATGCAGCGCATCTACCTGGCCTCCTACTCCTCCTCGCACAAGTCTCGATTGTATCTGCGGTTGCTTCCATGGTCTATCGCGTTTTGAACCCTTAAACAACAGACAAGAACTATTATGAATCCGTACTCTCGCTGCTCGTCCGACTGAACGTTGCTAGTGTTTTTGTCACGTGGTGTTGCCTCTATGCCATCAAGATGTCTTTCATGCTGCTTTATTACCACATCTTTCGGATTTCCCAGAGATTTATCCAAGCATGGTGGATCGTTCTTGCAATAGTCGTTCTGACATTTTTGATCTTGATCGCCGGCACTCTCACGGAATGCGGTAGTCCGTCAGCCTTGGAACATGCCGGTACGTTTGTCATATTGAGAATCCAAAGCGCATGACTGACAGTGGCCAGACAGTTGCCTCGCTCCCTCAATAATACATCGACAGACGGCACTTGTCATCTATAGCTGCGCCTTTAACGTCTTCTCAGACCTCGCGAGTTCGTATCTGGGTCCTGGCATATCGTACCAAACGCTAAATCTACTTTAGTCATGGCATTACCATTAGCGATTCTCAAAGACCTCCAGATGCGCACGCCGGTAAAATTTGGCCTGGCTGGTGTCTTCTGCTGCGCATTCATCACAATCGGGTTCGACATCCTACGAGCAGTCGAGACGGAAAGGAAGACCGGGGTTAGAGGCTCTACGGCGCTTTGGACGAACCTTGAATCAGCCGTTGCAGCCATTGTGTCTTGCCTTCCTTGTTTTACTGCGTTGTTCAGCCCGAAAAACAAGCGCAATGACGGTAAGAACCGCGGTCCCTTTAGGCAACGGTCTTTAGTCATCTTTGATTCTCCAAACTCTGTATGAGTGCTGAGAGCTACGTAAAGAGCGGATGCAGCGGCCGTGCCTCTGCCTCTGGAGAGACTTTCGGCGACGCGATATCTGAAGGCAAAGGAATTTCTATCGTTTGAGCCACATCATTTTCAATCACGGAACGATCAACCTTTCGAACAGCTCAGCATCGGCGATATACTATAGCGTTGACAGACGCTGCAGGTGCAAACCACTTGATGGATCCTCAGCCCGCCCGTCAGTATTTGACTCGTGATTGATAGCTTCTGCTATATGCTTTAACGGAGGTAGAAGTCGTACCGCCATCTTTTGGAAAATTAATCATTTACACAACGTTGCGCAGTTGAGCTCTTTAGCCTCTTTGCCTGGAAAAGCGCTTGGAATGCAAGCACTCACTTCGTATTTGTTACAGCACTGCAGTCATACGTCTGAATTTTCGGAGAACTCGGTCAAAGTCTTATAGGCGCATATCCGTGGGGGCACTGGGGCAGGCGACTTCGGTATTTTACACTTTTTTGAGGTCGCGGACTCTGACGAATCAGTGGTAGTCGCTATCAAGCTAAAGCCATCTCTGGGATGCGCGAAGCGACAGAACCTCACTTACTTTCTGCTTATTGCAGTTACAAGTCTCAGAGGAAGACGCGCCTTATGCGCGGTCCGAGTATGCGACCAGCGTAGGTGGGTTCCTTGAACTCATTCGGACCATCTCACATCTGTCTCCAAAACAAAGCACCCCTTTTGGACACGGACTTCTGCTGCTGAGGCTCTCTGTGATTGAATGGCAAGAGCGCTACCTATCATGCCTTCATTGTTACATTTACTTGGCTTCGCCCTCGCTGTTTATTTGCACCTCCTTGCGCCTCTATCAAATGCGTTTCCAACCACGCAGGGAGACCTGAACTCGTTGGTGATGGTCAACTCAAGTCTCAACGCCATCATATCCCACTGCTACACCCCAGATAGCAGTGAGACACCCGGCATCCGTCCCGTCAACCTCAAGGCCTGCCAAGATGCCCTCAAGGTCCTCGTTCACACGCCAGACTTCACGACGCGCTTTCGATTCAGCAAGAATCCTAGGGCCATGGCCAAAGAGATCCCGATGGGCTGGCAGCCCGGCTCTAATGCGGACTGCAGGATCGTAATCAATTGCTATAATGATCATGATTCGGCTGTGTTCAGATACGCGGATGTCGCACGGGGCGCAAAAAGGATCATTGAAAATTGTGTCGACAAGCCGGATCCTCATGGGAGGTACCCGTCGTTGCAATGGGGTGGCGTTACTGACATCAATGGCGAAGAGACCTTTTATGTGGCTGTTGCGAGGCCGCTTCAGCCCCAGCTGGGAGTCGAGCTGACGAATGAGACATTCTTCGCTGGTGGGGGACTGTTTGATGGAGGCATTGAAGTTTCGTGATACATATTTAGGACAGGCCTAGGAAAGACATCGCGAGAACTGTGAAGGATCTTGCACTTTGTAGTTACTTTAAACCTTTTATGCCTATATATAAAACTCCTGATACATTCGATGACAGATGAAATGGTGTATGCGTTCAAGACCCGAAGAATGTAAAGTCTCGGAAGTGAGATAGAAATGAAACAAGAAAATTGTTTGAATATAACCAAACTCCAGCAACAGGAAAAAGACACACCTCAAGAAGCAAAAGACTCGCATCGCAAACAAATATTAACCATCCAACTACACCCTATAACAATCACGTATACCCCAAACTTCCTAAGCCGTCCACGTGCCATTCTCAACCAAGCCATTGAATGCTTCCCGACCAAACACCCCACCACAAGCGCACCGCCATGTATTTGGGCCGCCAGGACGGGCTTCAAGTTCGCAAGTGCCCCCCTTTCCGCAACCATTGCAGCATCCCGTCGTGTAACTGACGTGATCTGTGCCTGTGGCTCCGCTGAAGCAGGTTGCTGGGGTGGTGGTGCATACCTTGTTCCAGACCTATAGTGAGATATCATTGTCAGCGTATTGGTCGTCAGGAGTGAAGATGTGGGAGAGTGGATTTGAGAGTGGGTTGGGATTACTATGAGGGCAACGAGGATACTTACGGCTGGTGAAGTTGGTGGAGGGGGTGGAGGGGGAGGTGGAGGTGGGGGCGTTGTGGTGGCGGGCTAGGGTAGAAAGAACGTTGTTAGCATGCTGTTCGCTTCTGAAAATCATCATAGGGTCAAGAGTTGACATGGGCACTTACTGGAGGACTGCTGGGTGGTGGCGGCGGTGGCGGCGGCGCACCGTTCTTCTCGCTTCCGAGCGCGCCTACGCAGTAGGAGTGCCCTGCTTTCATGTTGTCGCAGTACTTGTCGAGCATAGGATTCATAAGCAGTAGGTCGTCGATGGTGATGCCATTGGCTTTGGCTAAGCTCTCGCAGTTGGCTCCGGTGGGTACTTTGACGTAGCGATCGAAGGGTCCACACGCCCCTAGCACAATATCTCCAAAAGCTCTAGCTTGTAGGGTTGCTGTGGATGGAGGTGTAGTGACTGTGGCTGGGCTGTTGGCGTATCGGGCGGCTGAGGATGTGAGTGCAAATGTGAGGATCGTGCATGTCTGGAAAATAAGAATCATGCTTGATGAGGTGCGCATGATGTTCGTGGTAAGTGTAAGGCTTGTGAATGGTCCTTGTGAGAAAAGAAGATTTTGCAGAAGGAATGACTGCTGGAAGAAACGAATGATATAAGTCGAAGAGCGATTTACTGAACGATTGTAAGAGGTAGAATACATCTTTTCACGGGTTTGACTACATATCCCTACGACATTCTTTGAGCCTCGCTCAGGCCATTGCATTTTGTTTCTTTAGCAGCTAGTAAAGAGGCTGTCATTGAACCTAGAACCATTATACTCACCGTTCACCACCATTACTGCAACATGATTTGACCGTTTAGGTAAATGGCTTTGTTGTGCCCGAAGATGAACAGGTCGACCTTAATATTGTTGCTTAGTATTGTTGTTGATATCTCAAAGAACTTTGATCTCGTGGACGCCTTGCACGAGCGCGATCGTGATCAAAGTACAAAGGCCGATGCTAAAGAGATATTGCGAAATAAATTGTGGCGAGGACTACCCAAATCGACCAAATAGCGTCCATGACAGAACGTGGCGTACAGAATCCTAACAGTCGCCTTCGCAAATGCTCGAAGTGTCAAAATAGCTGTAGGTCGGTCATCCGGTAACACCATTCCCATCCTACGCTCCCACATGCTCTCCTCTAGCTATATAGGGTTAAGCATGAAGTGCAATATTCCAAAGGCCGGAATGCTTGAGCGTTATCACAAAGATGAGGATAGTATATATGACGATGGTTTAATTAGTGCACTGTGGCGGTGGTGGTCCCTCTTGACAGTGGCTTGACGGATGGGGTAGTGACCAAGTAACTTCGATGTAGCGATGTTTACACGTTGATTCCACGTCAACATCGATCAGGGAAACTGAATCGACTCCGGTCGAAGCGTAAAGTTCTTGAAAAGCGCCACTGTCTGAAATCAACATTGAACTTGAACGTATGAACGTCTAGACAGTTTAGGATTTGGGAAGTTGTGGGCGATTCATATAAGCAATGGGAGTCCAATTTTTGAGAAACACTGACTGCAGAGTGATGGGGGTATGAAGAATCGGAGATTTGTGACTATATACCTCGACTGATCGATCCACCGATGATAATGAGACACCTAAGGAGCTCAAACAAAACCTTCATCAGCATGATACCTCATCCGTGGTCTCATGCGATAAAGGTCTGTAGCATAACAAGCCGGCTCAGGACTGCCCTGCCACTAGTCAGGGCACATCTCGAAAGCGAGAGCTTTTGTCTCCTGGCGTAGACAATGGTTTAAACATTAATTGAGCCTATTTAAAGCGCTAAATGGGTATTCCGGTCTATAAAGGGCAGCCCACTGCCGTCAGTGCTCCTTGGGCGGCAATCAGATATCCAGCTAAATACGGGGGAATTGTGATCTTCTGCTTTTTAAGTGATGTGATCGTTTTGTTAATAGCATCATACTTCGTCTTTAAGCCGGCGCACGTCTTGGCAGAAGCTTTCACCTTGGAGGAAGGCGTTTTCTGGGAAGTCGCAGGGGTCTGCTTTTTCGTTGCTGTGGTCTTGGAAGATGTTGTCACAGGCTTGGTAGAGGTTGTCTTGGTTTTGATGGTCTGTAGCGTGGTTTTCTTTGCGCTAGATACCGGGGTATTGATTTTCTTTTGATTATTAACCGGGCTCGATGTGTATTGCACAAGGGTCTTGGTTGTTGAAGGCTTTGATGAAGTGGTCTTGGCGGCAGCTGGAGTAGGCGTGGTACTAGCGAGTACTTGCATTTTGACGGGCGCTTGCGAAATGGTGCTTTTTAGAGCGCTGGGGGTCGAGGTAGTAGGCGTAGTGGGGGGCGATACTGAAGTGAAAGTGCCTGCCTTGGATGAAACAGAGGTCGGGGAAGATGAGACAGAACTCGATGAAGAAAAGGAATTGAGGTATGAGGCGGATGAAGTCGTTGCTGAGGCTGCGCTGGTGCTGGTTGGGGTGGATGATGCGCCAGCACTGAGGTTACTCAGCGGCACAGAACTCGCAGCTGAGCTGCTGACAGTACTGCTGAAACTCGGTAACGTAGGAGACGCTGTAGAAACAGTATAGGTCCCGGAACCTAAAGTCTGAGTACTTATAGGGGCGTAGGCAGCAGCAGATAATATTCCTGAAGTAGAAATGCCGGTGGCTATGCAGCTGGAGCTTCCGAACGTTGCAGCTGTTCCGGATGTACAGGCCGACATACTGGATGATATGGATGATAAAGAGGAAACACCGAATGAGGTTTGAAAGCTGCTAGAAGGTGTTGCTGCTATTGACGGAGGGATTGAGCTGCTTCCAAATGTACTTCCTGTCATTGAAAGACTTGCCGCGTTACTGGAGGTACCTGAAGATGTTGCTGAAGAAAAGCCAGATGTACCGGCAAACCCTGATAAAGAGGTTCCGGAGGTGCTGGACGATGCGCTTGAGGATGGCATGCTGGAAATGCCGGTTGAAGAAGAGAGGATTAGTTGCGGAGACGGGGTGCTGGAAGTTGCTCTGGACAGTGGTCCGCTTGAAGTTGAAGATGTACTGAATGATAAAGTCGAAGAGCTGGAAATGCCGGTTGATGAAAGGAGGTTTAGTTGCGGAGACAGGGTGCTGGAAGTCACGCTGGACGTTGATCCACTTGAAGTTGGAGATGCACTGGATAATAAAGTCGTAGAGCTGGAAGAGCTGGTTGAAGAAGAGGGGATCAATTGCGTAGACGGGGTGCTGGAAGTTACGCTGGACGTTGGTCCGCTTGGAGTGGAAGATGCACTGGATGACAGTGTCGAAGCTAAAGTATTGGTGGATGCCAATCTGCTGGAAGAGCTGGCTGGTTGAGTAGTGCTACTCGATGTGCTGGAAGCTGGGCCGCTTGATGTTGGGATACTTGATGTAGAGATCATGCTAGAGGACGTGCTTGAGGATACTGTGCTGGATGTTAGGATACTTGAAGTAGAGACTATGCTGGACGACGTGCTTGAGGATGATATGCTGGAAGTGCCGGTCGATGAAGGAAGAGTTGATGGCGGAGACGGGTTGGTGGAAGTCACGCTGGATGGTGGTCCGCTTGAAGTGGAAGATGCACTGGATGACAATGTCGAAGCTAGAGTATTGGTGTTTGTCGACTTGCTGGAAGAGCTGGCTGATTGAATAGCGCTGCTCGATGTGCTGGAAGCTGGCGCGCTGGATGTTGAAGTACTTGACGTAGGAAATACGCCGGACGATGAAGAGCTGATGGATGACGTCGGAGTGGTTCCAGGTGGCGAAAGGATTGCACTAGGGGATATAGAACTGGATGAAGATGCGGGACTGGTACTGGGCGATGATGGAGTCGCGCTAGACGTTGTGAGAGATGTCGAGGAAGTTGTGCTAGAAGCTGACTGCGTTAAAGAAGGACTAGACAATAATGGGTTCGCGCTAGATGTTGTGAGAGCGGTCGAAGATGCCAGGCTAGAAGCCGACGGCGTCGAACTCGGACTGGGTGATGATGAGGCCGCGCTTGACGCTGTGGGAGAGGTTGAAGAAGTTGAGCCAGAAGTCGACTGTGCCAAAGCAGGGCTTGCTATGGAAAGAGCGAGAAGAAATATTATACCGATCCTCATGTTGGCGATGGTAAAAGTGAAAGACTTCAAGCGTTACAAGCGTTTTAGGATCCTCCATAAGATGTAGGACGGGAGATACCCTTTATGACTTTGTCTCCTGCGGTCGAAACCGTTGCTTTGACACCGCGCTCTTAATCGGTAAGTGGCGCATTTAGAATGTAGTTATGACGACTTTCTATGCTGTCAATTTTGTGCAAGGTAAAAAGTCCGGGTGGAGAAAGTGAACAACTCCACCTCTCCGTAGTGGCATATTACCCTGTGACCACAATTGGAGCCTGGGAATATCGGGCATATCTTACGTTCGGAATTGACAGTAACGAAACTGCCATCTCCGTTATTGCTGTTGGATGTTACCATGAATATATCAGGGTGGACGACCTGCCAGGATTCCTATCACTTCACCTAGGCGCGAAAATGGCGAGGAACGCTTTTTTTCTTAGTGCCATGTTCAGTCAAGCTGAGGGGGATAGCTGCTGATATACAGGAGCGCCACTAGCGAATATACTGGAAGGTTTCGTTGCCGGCTGGTTCCGTGCCCGTGGCGGAAATTTGTGTAATTTTTCCAGAGCGGCCAACTTTGAATCAGCTGCCCTCAACAATGGTGCGCCTCGCGCCATTTGTGGGAGTTCCAATACAAAACTACGAGTCGTCGCATTTAGTAGAAAGAGGGTTGGATTGAGTAGCTTAAGGGGGGCCGAATGGCGTCCCTAATGAGTGCCAAATCGATTGAGTTTCCGGACTCCGCTGCCCTAGACACCCGTACCGAATATCAGCGCGCGCAACACCTCAGCTCCCGCCACCAGCGTATCTTTCAGAGAGGTGATCCTATGCGTGTCCAAAGGGATCAAGTCGAGTTAGGAGAGCATTTGGCCTAGTACTTTCTTCGCGTTTTGGCCATGGCACTGGGCCAAGCAAAAGCCGTATACAAGAGGAAGCGAGGAAGCAATTAGCCAGCCGAAAGTGCAATCTTACATCTCATCTTTCAAGAGAAGTATTGGAGACCAGTCAAGGGGTATTCACAGTACATCTCGAGGTTTGGAAACATACAATCCTCGAGATAAGATACCCCTCATTTCTGAGTAAAGGTCAAAAGTCCTGGACGCTAAAGACTCCAGCGCTAGGTAAGATCTGGGATAAGCTCAGCGTAAGGTATGCTTTATTAGGGCTAGGGCTAGAATCGCGGAGATATTGATTTATTGTGGTAGGAATAGAAGGTTTCAGCTGGGTATTTGGGAGGATAGTTTCTCGGCCTTGCTATCCGTACAGAAAGAGATCATATACTGAAATGGTACCCATTTTGGGTAGAATCGTGACAATTTGGTGGTGCTAGCCTTACCCCTTAACGTGGCATATCGGAACTGCCGGGAAGTCCTGGGGACGCAAGATAGGGACGCAACGCAAGTTTCGGCTAACTTGCCTTAATACTAAGATTTGTATGATAGCCCCACCAAAATTCAAGTACCTAGACAAGATATCTACAATATAATATCGCAATCAGTTCATAAGGCCTATATATAAATATATAACGTAATAAGTAGCTACTATATACTTATTTCTCGCTCTTAGGAAATTCCCTCAGTAAATAAATCGCCTTTAAAATACGCTACTATTAAGACTTTCTCTTATTTATATTCTTACTCGATATTAGATACTACTTAGACTTCTTCTTATTAAATTATATAATAGGCTAAAGTATAATATTTAATGTAGATCCTCGGGATCTCTTCTACGAGAGACCTTTCTCTTATTCTTAAATCTTCTTTTCTTTAATCTAATAATTTAATTTAAATATTATAAATACTAACAAAGCGAAGAAAGAAGATAAAGCAGTAGAGAACGTAGAAGCACTATTTTTAATATCTTTAGACCGCCCTCGAGACTTCTAAGATTATAAAATTAATTATAAAATTAATTAAGTAATTAAAGAAAGCGGAGAAGAACGAAGAGAAGGGCGGAAAGCTAATAGAGAAGGAATTTAATAGATAGGCCTTAATATCTACTTCTCCTACTTCTCCTACTATCGAGCCTTTCTTTTAGAGATCTCCGCAGTAATTAATTTACGTACATTAACCTTATCGTGCTTTTTCTTCTTCTATAGAACTATTTAATCCGCCTATTTAATAGAAAGTAAGACTAAAAGCTTCGTTGAGATTTTCTAAAGATTCTTCTAAATAGCTACATAGCTATTAATAACGTTAACCTAAAATATAATCAGCTAATTAACTAGCTAATCGACCTATTAACGAGATAGATTAATATAAAGAATATCTAGCTATACGACGATCTTAAGATATCTATTTTTGCCTTTATCTCGAAAAATTAATAAATTCTAATTATATAAATTCAGAGTCTCGTTATAATAGCGAGGTGTGAACTCTTTAGGAGTTAAAATATCGTTTATCTATCAACGAGAATAAAATAATAATAGAGAGATAAGAAAACCTTTATTATATACTCGAAATAAGAGATATCTACAGAGAAGAAGATATCTAATAAGAATCTCGCAATTATAGAAGCCAATATATAATTTATAATTAAATTTAATTAACTGCTTAGTAGTAATTTGCTTAGAATTAACACTCTCGATAATAAATAGTGTGATCTTTTCAATTACGACTTGAAAGGCCAGAAAATCGACAGCCCTAGGCCGATCGATACGTGATTTAGCTATCGCATTACGAATCTACTTATATTATAGTCTAAGCTCCGCCTATATCGCCTTAATTATATGCTCGAGAATTATTTAAGAATTTATAACGATCTTAAATATAGAATATATGCTCTTATTACGCTAAGTAACTAAATAATCTAGATTATAATAATTTCTAGTGTAGTAGCTTATTATATTCAATTCTTTTAAGGCTTAATACTTCAAAAAGTACTCTTAATTTAACGTATAGAGTAACTCTAATAATCGATTACGATTAATTTACAGCGACGTAAAACTAGATAACTGCATTTACTCTTAGATCGCATTTGAGATATTCTCTCTTCGCTTATATAAATAGCCTCGTTTTAATCGATTAACTCTAATTCGAATATTTTAAACGACGTATTAATTATATAGCTATAATTAATAATTAGAAAGTGTGAGAGTAAGAGATATAATAAGATCTTTGCCCTAATCTAAAAGATTAATTGTAGGCGAATTATAGTCGTTTTAAATAAGTTTCTTACACGTCTCGAAGAAGAAATTATAGAATATTTTAAACTTCTGAGTTGAGAAGGAGAATATTATAAGAAATAACTAATTCGTATTAATAACACTCACGGTTATAAATAAGAGTAATTTTGTAATATTTATATTAAAAGTAGCATTATTTTATATATAGAAATTACTTATAAACCTCTTAGCAAGCGTCTTCTAATAGTTATTAATTAAAACGATCTACTATAGTATTCTCTTAATAAGAACGTTATGCTTGTTCTTAATATATATATAGCGAACTTTAACTATAAAATTTAAATTATCTAGACACTTTAATAATTTAATAAGAATATCCTCACGAGAACGAGTGATAGATAATATTAGATTATAATATTTCTTCTTAAAATAAAATACCTCGTTAGATTCCTTAGACGTATTCTTTAAGATACGTATAAACTATTTATAGATAGATTTAGAGAAACGATAAGTTCTAGCAAGCTATAAGGCCTTAATATAATCTAACTATCGCTATTAATAAATCTTATAATTCAAAGAATTAGAAGAGATTTTATAAATATACTCCAGCTTCCCTAGGTCTAAAACCTAGGTTCTATTGCTCTTATTACGTTTAAGATTCTTAAAGACGATAAATATATATTATTCGTAGCCCTTAATCTTAATCTTAATCTATTTCTACTTTCGCGTGATATTATACTCTAAATCTTTCTTCTCTTTATATTGCGATAACTTTCTTTAATTCTTAATCTCGACGAAGTAATAAATATATCGATAAGTCTTACGAGAATTTATTTTTCTATATTAAGTAGTCACGATAGCGAATCTCTGATTAAACGCGTAGTTCTATAAGCGAGTTTAAATATCGTCGAGTATATTAAACGTCTTATTTTTATTAGACGAATAAAAATAAGAGAAAAAAATACGATCGATTACTCGCTAAAGAATAAAAATAAGATCTTCTTCGAGATACGAATAAAATACTTAGAGAGAAGTAGTAACGACGATAGTAAAGATTAAAGAATTAACTACGACGATAATAAGATCTCTTAGAAGAGAGGGAGATACGTCTATATTGATAAAGTCTATAGTTAAGGTATTAACTTAATATAAGAAGAAGATATTCGCATATTATTATATGTGAGTAAATATCTTGCCCAGATACTTGAATTTTGATGAGGCTATTATACAAATCTTAGTATTAAGGCAAGTTAGCCAAAACTTGCGTTGCGCCCCTATCTTGCGTCCCCAGGACTTCCCGCGGAACTGCATATACCGGGGAACTGCTAAAACGAGTACCCTAAGAGTTGCGCATGTTCGCTGCGCAATTGCGCCTACAACACGTTTTAAAACACACCATCGCTATGACGATGATCAATGGAAGCCTCTAAATCTCGATCAGCATGCATTCCTGATACATTTTCTGATATGGGCCATGGTATGCAAGTAGGAGACATGCCGAGAGAGAAGTCACGCCTCGGATGTGCATATATCGCCACACCACAAGTCGCCCCCACAAACCTGAATCAAGCTGAGGAGTATAATCAGGCAGCAATTCGTATCGGGCTGAAAGAAGTATAGCGCAGCAACGTGAACTCCCAAGGTCTGTCAATATCAAAACAGATTGCAGAAGAAGCTAATAATGAATGCTACTACTTCGACGCTCGTGCACATAACTTTTGGATAACTGGTACCGGCCAGGAGAAGCTTGAGTTGCAGTCCCATATATCTTATACTCATGAATTGGTCCCCCGGCACTGCGCCTGTGCTATGGATGCTCTCCCGATATACTCTCGAAACACCTCCCAAAATGTCTTCCCCGGGAACGACTTCTCGAATAATATCTTCACCGACCTCGCCCCTCTGCTCACCCTATTCGGCGATCAATTGACGAAGCAATTCCTTAGCATGTCGATGGGCTGGGCGGACAATGCTCTGATCGCAATCTGCCCTATAGGTATACTGACGGTCATGGTCAGTGCTATCCGTATTGGAGGGGCAAGTAAGCTCAAGACCTTGATTGGCCGGTATGGTCTACCCTGCAGGCACAGTCTTCTTGCCCAGTGTTGCTAGCTGATACCTTGATTCTTCATAGTGCGCGTGAGAGTAGAGCAACAGCGGAGCTTGAGCTGCTATCAGCTACTTCTAGTGAAGTGTGCGAGATGTGGAGCGGCTCGGAAGTTGTCAGAGTTGCCGGGCAACCATCCACCACTCAGTACATCCTCGATAAGACCATGAAGCGAAGGTTGATATGGACGATCTCTGAAGCCCTGAAGCGGAACGTCTACCTCCAAGACTCCAGCCATACTGATGTGGACGATCCGATTCATGCTCCCAATCTCACTATCAACGTCCAGAATGCCATTTCATTATCATGGCAACTTCTGACGTTAGTCATGATTGGCATCATAATTCAACTCCTGGCCTTTGTGCTCAGCGCCTTTATAGTATACGGTTGGTCGTGGAGAGCTGGTAGCGAAATGATATCGTCATATGGGTTTCCATGCTATCTTGCTGGCACCGTGCTCCTTACTTTCGGCCTTCTAGGCTGTGCCCGAGTCATTCAGAATAACTCGAGAGTTGATGAGCTATCTCCGAGGAAATCTCCAGCTGAGTACCAGCCACTTTGTGTTCAAAAAGCTTGCACCGTGGACGACAAACACTTTCTGTCATATGCTATCTTTCATCCAGAGGGACAATCAACAATCAAGGTGTCTAGAGGTAACGAGCGAGATTACACCCTCGTAACACTGTGCAGCACCATCATTACTCTTATAGGCTATATATGTCAATTTATCGGTCTACGAGCCATGCACTGGTCTGTGGCCTTGATACAGCTCGCTGCGACGTTAACGATGACTTGTGCGCGAGCATTCTTGAGGCGTGGTCTCGCAAACCAGCCGATGTGTCAACCGCTTCCCATGGGAACCGATGCTGCTGGGTTAGCTTATGTTTTCTCCAAGGTTAGCGCGTGGGAGCTTGTGACTGGAACATCGAGAACGAACGAGCCAACCCTGGCAACTTTCTCAGACATTGAACCTATCGATCCACAATTCAACACGCCGTGCTTGTTCAATGCATTAGGAAAGAGAGCAGCGGACCTGAATCCTTCAGATCATTTGATCATGACAGCGAGGAGCATCGGTCAATCCGTACCGACTGAACGCCCTACAAACCTTCTCGCTCAGCAACTCGTCAATGCGATACAAGCTATTATGAAGATATATTCCCAACGACGAGAGGAAAGTATCTTGGATGGTGAAGCTTTCGACTGTAACGAACACTGTTGGGAACTCCGACCTTCGTTGCGCATGAACGAGGGCGAGGATGCCTGTCCGCTTATCAAAACGTCTCTGTGTTCATCATTGGTCGCAAGAAAATTCGGAAGATCTGAAGCAGCCCAGAAGGACTCAGCCCTGATGGCAGACCCAGAGACAATATCTGCAGTCTTGTCGCTCTGGCTAGCGGTACTTGCGCGTCGTTACCCTTCGAGCGGGGCTCATGATCAGAGTGAAATTCAGAGGGCAAGGCAGTCTCAGTATTTTCGCATTATCAGCAACGACTGTGTACCACAAGGTGTACCTCAAGGCAAAGCTATTGGGAGATGGCTTTCTTCTCAGACAGCTCTTCACACGATAACTCTGACACAGCTTGGCCCGCTTGCAAACAACCGGCAAACAAAGAATGCCCCTATCTTTGGGGTGTCTTTCTCTTCCCGTTATTTACGTTTCAGAGCTGTACCCGAGTAAGTGAATTCCCACATACTCGTCTAAGCGACAGTCTTCCCCTAGGAAAATACGCAACCCTTGGAGCTCCGGATGATCTCCGTTGAGATTTCTGATTTGCCTTAATTTGCCTGTCAAAACACAATCAGGCCCCGAAAATGCGCCATTGACCAAGTAGTGAATAAAGCTAACACTTTTATGTAGTCAGCACCGTATTCCAATTGACTGGACAATCGCAGATGCCGTGGAACCCGTTGCTTTATCTTTTACTGACCCCAGCGTATCGTCGACGAGGGCCATGAGAACGCTAGGCCAACGAGAGTACTTGCACCCTTTTGTTACAGATGACGACGAGAACGGGTTTACTTTTCTCCGCGGTCTTACCCTTACGGAGCAGCGAGCCGCTCTCAGGCGGGCTTTTCAGGATGGGTCGACGCATCGTTCGACTGAGGTAGCGGTTTTGTCGAACTCGTCACTGGAGCGAAACTGCACTCTGGAGTTGTTTACACTGTTCATGCTCTCTTTAACAAGTCAAATCTCACAGGTCAAGGGACGTACCACCAAGGTCGCAGGTCCAAATGGCGAGAACTGGTCGAACGATATACTTAGTGAATTGGCGAGAGCAGTTGCACAAGCTGGACTGGCTGAAGGTGAAGCTGAAGCACTAACACTTGTGGTGCCTGCCTTCGCTGCAAGAGGATTACTGCCTAAAGAACCATCCTAAGCAATGGTTGCTCATCTTCCAAGGGCTGCCATATAATTTAATCTCGATGTTGACAGAACTGGGTACTCGTAAAGGAACGAACAACCGCCTTAACACGTTAGTAGGCCATCGAGGACACACCCTTTGGAAGTCTGGAAGAGTGTAAATTAGCTGTGAAGAAGAAAGAATAGATTCTAACATTGAGTTGGTGCAGGTGCTTGTCGTAGCTCTGTTATTCGTCTTTATAGTAGAACGAGCAAGGCGCAATCTCAAAATCTCTTCTTGGACATGGGTATAGCACGTTGAAGCTACTAATGAGTAAAATATGACTAATCTAGTAAGTTTGAGGCTAACGGAGTAGAAGAAATAGAAAGGAGTGCGACGGGTTGCAGCGCTAACATTATGTTCAAAGACAACGAACCCGGAGCGAGTTGCTGGGCTGATAGAGGCGGAGGCTGAAGAAGTTGACAGGGGGCATGCTTCGTTCGGTATCTTCGAAGGATCGATTATGGCCTCAAATCCTTGATATTGTGGAACTCTATCTGGATAGTCGGAACTTGTGTGACTAGAGGTCATCGCTTGCCCATAGTCAGGCTCCTACATAATCACATACTCATCCTTCACCACACATCATCTGGACGTCCCTCTCAAATTGCAGGCCTAGATTCACTTCGAGGGTCATCAAAAGAAATTTTTCTTTCTGTTTATGAGAGCGTCCTCTTGTATATGGCGTAGCAACGCCCTGAAGCACCCCAAAGACTCCAATAGCGACTCCGAAGCGCCACAAAGCAGCACATTTAGAAAGCATTGAGGAGGGGTCAAGGGACAGAGATATCGCCTGAGAAGGATACTACGGCTACCATAGCTTTTGTGACAAGCATACACAATCCAGTATTGACCGAAAATGAGTAAAAGCTCATTTTTAAGATCCAGAAGGATCAATAAGAGACAGCCTTGCCAAACCTTGAACCGGATTAATTCTTCGAATCAAGAAGGAAACTAGAAAAGCCAAGTAGAAACACAGACCGGTATCGGAGTCTCGAGGTAGTTGCACTTCTCCGATTTCCCACAGATATTTTTAGTTAAACGGACCGAATTCTCGGGACTGAACTTGTACCGTTCACGTTCTCGTAGACTTCCGCTCACACCACCTTGCGAAAATGAAGTCGTGTAACGCAAGCATTGGTTGTATGAGCCAGAGGAGTTGATGGTTGCACCACCATTTTACGGAATGCATAAGCAAAGCAAAAAGGGACCGCAGGCTTGAAGATCTATCGGATTACACTAGGGAAATGTTGGCGTATCGACAGCTCACATGACTAATCCACATTTCGTCTAGCTGCTTACAGCTCGCCGGTAGAGATATCATATTGACGTTTTCATCGCTACATCGATCTAGATGTAGACCTGAAGAATCAAGATTCGAAAAGGGAGGCAACCGGATGGATTACACATCCTTTCAACATATACCAATTGAGCATTCTGTGTGAAGACTGTACTCCGCTTTCATAGTGATTATTCATCGTCCACGCGAATCCCGAATCCTTGGTGTTACCCGAGGTTCAGCTTTCCGTGACAATGCGCCAACCTTATAAGCACTAAAAGTTTTGGACGTACTCAGCCGTGCTTTAGGCCGATCCACAATTAAGATCCCATCACCAAGTCTATTGGCGTAAGGAGAGCTGAAAAGCGGGATGAATGGCATACTCTACAAGTGATCTTAAAGCTCATGATATCCCCCTTGAAGAGCTGGATCATTACTTGTGCTGGTCGAAAGCCAATAGTGATCCATACCAACAGGCGAACTTGTGAATCGTGAAGTGCCGTAGGCTCATCAACAAGGTCTTCACCAAGACCGAGGTCTCTCGGCTTTTGAATTGAATTGAACCACACGGGAAGCTCTAGGATGCACATCACCTTTTCACATGCTGCGCTTGCTTTTGCGGCCATCTCGAACGCCAGTCCCATTACGCCGCGACAAAACAGCTCCTCATCGACTCCCTCCTCCACCGTACCGCCTTCCAATCCAGAAATCTCTCAAGATCTCATCAACAAACTTGAGCTTGCCGCCAATAGTGTGGATCGTTTCACAATTCTCCAGGAGCAAGGTCCGGCCGACACTTGGCTCAAGTACGACTTTAATCCAAGTGCCAACCCCAACCCGGGAGGTGGCAAAGGAGCCGGCGGCCAAGGAGACCTCGCAAACAGCAAAACGTTCCCCGCCC
Source organism: Xanthoparmelia taractica (assembly GCA_033085395.1). Classification (NCBI taxonomy): domain Eukaryota; kingdom Fungi; phylum Ascomycota; class Lecanoromycetes; order Lecanorales; family Parmeliaceae; genus Xanthoparmelia; species Xanthoparmelia taractica. The sequence continues at coordinate 3,313 of JANQBS010000431.1, read as the reverse complement.
TCATAAAGCTAGGTGTCGCTGCTTCAGCGGGTTTCATGAACCCGTGCGGCATGAATAAACCCCACATTCACCCACGCGCAACAGAGTTTCTGATCCTCGCCACCGGTGCCAACGTCAAGGCCGGCTTTCTGCTCGAAAATGGCTTGCAGACGCAAATGAGCACGACTTTGTCGCAATATCAGGGTGCCATACTACCTCAGGGAAGCATCCACTACGAGTTCAATGACAACTGCGAGCCAGCTGTCTTTATCGCCGCGTTCAGTAACGAAGATCCTGGCCTGAGCACCATTGGGAAGAATTTCTTTTCGCTGGATCCAGATATTGTCAACGCTGATTTGGGGTTTCCGGATTTCCTGGACCATACCAACATTAGACAGTTTGCGCAGAGCATTCCCAAGTCGTTTGCTAACGGTGCCATGGAATGTCTGAATCGTTGCCACATCAAGTATTGATTTGGCGGGCCGGAATATTGAATGCGGAAGCAGCGGATGTAAGAGAGGTCACGGCGATAAAGCAAAGCATCCAGTGCAGTGTACGACTGGTGATGCGCCTATCTTGCGTCAAATGAAGATTAGTCTTTGCTTTACTGTGCTCAGCCAATCTGAAAGTCCAAAGGCGGTCGTGAAGAAGGCTTTAGCGAAGCAAATTGGGACCCTTGGATTCTTATGACACAGACAGGCCCTTGTACTTTAGGTTCTACTTCCAGTAAAAGCTTTTGATGATAGGTATCGATCCTCACATACCATAGATCTTTGTTTCAATCTCCAACAGAGCTCCTCACACTCCGTTCCGACTCAATGCAACTCTCACTTGAAAGGGTAAGTCTGCTGCTCTATGAGCCGTCGGTGCGTCTCTGTCCTAGTCAGTTTCATGATGCAAATCACTAGCATCCTTTCAATAGTTGACTAAGGTAATCGCCGAGTTGGAAGTGACCTTGATAGGCAAGGATCGCGGTCACATGATCGTAAAGAAGATGAGTCATGCAGGAACGGCAACAGGGAAAAGCAGCCAAAACCGAGCCTGTATGTCCCGAAGAAGGCGCGACACTTTCTTGGGTGACGATGAAAAACGAATGCGCGCATAATAAGCATATCAAAGCGAGGAAGTAAAGGGTTTTCTCCGTTTGCAATGGCCTATCTTGTTGGCTAGGCTGGTCCACCTGATCGATTCTCTGATAACGATTCCTCAATGAAATCGGCATCGCTAACCGCTATGCCGCTTCAGCTATTTGGTGGGTCAAGGTGCCACCACCTCCTTACAGCCCCCTCCCCTAATTCACCTATGGTGCTATGGATTACATCGAAGTATACCGTATGCCAATATCGGCTCGTCTCGAAGAATTTCGGCAGGCCGTTTTCTCCTAGGACCTCTCCGACATGCGCCCACGTAAGACGTCTGTAGACGTAGCCAGGGCTGATTTCGAAGAGCAGCGTGTTGTATTTGTTATTGGAGTTGACCCTGAATTTCTTATCCAAAAGGCCCGCCGCGGGCTTCTTTCCAACCGCCGTTTCAGCTGCTGCGAGGACTGCTAGAATTGTTGCGGGATCGGGTGACCAGTTGCATATTGTGACCGCTAAAGACAGAGTGTCACTGATAGTCCAGGTCATATGGTCGATTCCGAGTCCGGCTGAGTGATTGGTTGAGGACAAGCACATTTCACCAAGGATTGTGTTGTTGTCTGGTTTGGGGAGGGTGATGGTAAGGTCATTGCCGGCACTAAGCGGGCTTGAGATGGCGGGCTGCGTAGGCGCACAGGATGCGACAGGCCAGAACATGAAAAAGCAGCCCAGACACACAGGAACACGCGGACGAAAGTACATGTTCAGGTTGTGTCTCGAGTATGCGAGGGTCTGGTGAATGTTGCTTTGTTGTCGAGCCTTGGCCTTTATATGCCGAGTCGGATCTAAAGATAAACGCGCATCATGCGAAAAGTCAACTACACGGAGTATAAAGCGGTCGCATCAACGGAAGAAAATGCCGATTTAGTGGATCTTGCTGCGCGTAGATACTTCTCACCCCATGAGCCAGCAGGGTGGCAACCTGGCAAAGACGGCTTTCCAGCTCTGTAAATGAGGAAGTGATAAAGCAAGCCTCATATGGAAACTCTGGCCGTGCATTTTGCATCATCGACACCATCCCCAAAAAGCGGACGCGATCAGATTATTTAGAGTAAGCGGAGTACACGAGTCGCATTGACGCATAGATCGCCGTATTTATGACACATGTTAAGGCCATCTCATAAGCGGCCTTCAACATCTTAGGTCTTGACAGCTAGGAACTCTGTTTAGTAATAGCATTAAGTGGAACATCGGCCCAACTGCCCCAGAATTGATGCCTGATACTCGACCATCCGCATGAATTCCAGATCGGCCTTGTCTCCCAAAGTCTCCAGGCTCTTTTCATACAGCCCAGCATCTAGCAAGTCCGCCGCGACGTCCTGATACATCGTCTCAATAAAATTACTTGACTACGGAAATGTACGCATATCTTCCGCAGAAGCCTTCGCATTTGACTAGCATTACTTAGCACGTTTTTGCACTAGATACGGTATTCGATAATAACAATCTATTTTTATTAGTCCCCCTATTAAATTTAAAATTTATATATTCTAATCTATCTAGTAGAGTTAGATGTTTTTGGGGTCAAAAACATCTACAGGCTACCAAAAATCGACCCAAAAACATCTGAGTTTAAAATTCAAATGTTTTTCGGTCAAAATTCTATCAATTTTTTTTCTAAAGAGTACGTATTATAGCCCTCGGTTAGGGCTTCAAGTCGCGCTATCGCTGACTAAGATCGGTTAAGCGGATATGGAGGAAAAAATTATTGAAATAAATTCAAAAAACGTGCCAAGACCAGGGAGCGGGTACTCCCGAAGAGGTCTTGGCACAAAGCGATATTCTATTCCTCGGGCTATAGATTAAATATGGTATAGATCTAGAAAAAAAAGATATTTATTAAGATTATTATTAATAATAGTTTTTTTGAAATTTCTAAATCGGACTAGAGATAAGCTAGTTAGTATTAGGTTGAAATCTAAAGAATTAGAGTTAGTTGCGAGTTGCATTTATATATATGAATATGCAATATAATCTAAATCTATAAAAAAAAAATGATTATTTACTTTATTATTAACTTAGGAATTTTTAAACATTCTAAATCGGATTAGAACTGAGCTAGTTAGTATTAGGTTGAATTCTATTTAGTGGAGTTAGCTAATTTTAAGTCAAAATCATCTATCTACCAGAGTCAGATCGTTTTGGGCCCAAAACGATCTGCAGGCTACTAAAATTCGGACCCAAAACGATCTTGT